>CM056601.1:37307177-37592140 GCA_029721355.1 Tegillarca granosa | reverse complement strand
ATGGCTAAGTAAGGGGGACATCTGAAACCCGTTGCATAAAATTTTAAAAAGGTTACCTTACCATTCCATTGGTCCCATGAAGGTAGGAAGAACCTTTTTAATACATACAAATTATGGTTGCATCAATTAAACTAAGACGAATATACATGATATCAAGATTCTAAATGTTAACAAAACCATATAAATGTCAGAATTTTTTCCCAACAAACTTCAAAATTTCTTTTTAATTAACATAAATACACTACATGGTCCCGATGTATACATTTAATTGTGATAATGAACAGATACAAGAAATTATTTACAATTTTCTCACTGTTGGCTTTCAATTAGATCTTAATTCCGTATTGCATATTGGTGGAAGTTGTATTGAATTTCAAATATAAATAACGTACAAATATTTATTAAAAATAAGTGATTTCTATTTATTATTATTATTATTATTATTATTATTTTAGAAATCGTTAAAAGTTATAGAACAATAGTTAAATTAAAACTTGTTCTCTCAAAGTCGAAAAATGCATATTTTACAATCGGTCATGCAACAAGAAATACAACTGACGAATAAAATATCAAAAAAACAGAAGAGACCACTCACAAAACAATGACAATAATGGTTAAGGTTATGCAGGCAGTGATGTGGTTAAAACATAAAGATTTCACCAACAATCGTGCTTGTTGACAACAAGTCATCCCTGAATTAATAACCGAAACTATACAAACAACTATACGAACAATGGACCATACGTTTTTATCAGTAAAGAATGTGTCTGTCTTTTCATTGATTTTTCTTTCAAAAATGTGTCTTTACATTTATTTCTCTTACAAGTCAACAATTAGGTTTTAAACATTTCAAAAATACATGTACGTAGTTGTAAGTTTTGAAACACGTTGAATAAAACCTAAAAAATTCGATACATGACAATAAGAAAATTCCTAACGCTTCATGCCGTAAATTATATATACATATATATATATATATATATATATATAATAAAGAAGATGCTGGATATAGAATATACATACATACGTGTGTGTGTGTGTGTGTGTGTGTGTGTGTGTGTGTGTGTGTTATATCCAGTTTCTTCTTTAGGCATTATTTTGATTGTGAACTTTAATCTCCATTAAACCTTTAAAATCAATTACAGCGAATAAATTTACTGTTTAAAAGTACTTTGATTTTTTTCATTTGACACGGTCAATATTATATCATTATCTTTATATAATGCCAGTTTTCACAATGTTGATTATCTTGATGACAAAAAAGTTAATGCCAGAAGTAAATTTAAACATTTTGCTTTTTGAAACTTTAAATTGTAATGTTATTATATAATTCAACTTTTTCTTTATGCTGTTGCAGACAAAATATGCTTTTTAATTTTCCTTTTGTTGTGGTATTTTACAAGAGATTTGATAAATTTGTTGCAGCAAAATTTAGAGGTCTTTTTATATACTCTAAAATTAGATTTTTATAAAGTGTGTGTGTGTGTGTGTGTGTGTGTGTGTGTGTGTGTGGTTTGAGGGCATCGAGTGTTATTTTACGATTAAAATGTTTTCAAGGATTTTTTCCGATAAAATTGTTTAAGAATTTTGTATCTTCCATAAGTTTCCAATGAGTCATATCTTTTATAGCTGATGTAAAGAAAAATTCCACAAGACTTACCTACTCTTGATATTTCTGTCATTCACATATTGTAAAGGGAGTATCTCATCTCTTCTTCATCTTAGAATTTAAGTGTCATTAGGTATGATTACAGAAGCACTAAGGCAGTTTTCTCTTTTGGCGTTCAACAAATTGTTGGGATTGTACTGGTTGTTAACAAGCAAGATGGTCTAGACCCACCAAGAGCTCACAGGACCCGGTTTCACAATCATTAACTGAATTAAGTGTTCAGTCAACTCAAAAACAAATGTATTCCCATTTTCTCTCATCATTTTTTTTAAATTTTAAGTTTTATGTGACATTTCATTTTATTCAACAAACCTGCATGAAACAATTAAAATGTAATATTAGATATTGAATTTGACCATGTGATGTCTTAACAATTGACATTGATATATTCCCATATTTGAGTTGAGTTTATATTCAATTGATTGAATTTTTGTAAAACTGTGACATTTTGTCTATAGGTCCAGTTCTTGTCCAAATCAAGTAGGATAACATGCGCTCTTATGTCCTGTGTTTGTTTTGAAATGTTTGATTTCATAATATTATTAGTGACTCCTATATATTGTTATTTACTCCAAACGGATATCTTTAAGTTCAGTTTCATTACATATGTACGATGTTTATAATATCATCTGGTTTACAACTGGCCCATGAAAATCATTTTTCAAGTACATGTATTATAAAGCATTTGAAGCATAGTGTCATAATGTTTGTATTTGTATCGCTTTTTTCATGTTTTTCACAGGTCTTACACAATATAAATTTTGACTTCATTGTTCTTCCAAATTTCGAATATTTTATGATGAATGGCCAATATTTTTGTTATCATAAACTTGTCTTGTTATTAAGTTCGTTCCCTCTTGGTTGCATTGGCTATTGGCCAAGTACACGTTTTTCAGTAACAAATTACTTTATTTTATTTGTCACTCAATGTTCCGATAATTCCCTTTTTTACACTTTTTAATGCAGGCTTATTTTACGATGTAAGCTGCAAAAGATTATCTTTGAGTGGGTATGTTGTTATTGATTACCACTTTGTTGTCAATATACTAATTTAATTACAGCTAGGAACGTTAGGTGGGCATAGTTGATCCATAGTTAGTCGATTCGACTGTAAAGCTTTTTTCCTCGTACAAATATTGACTTCAGTACAGAAAACAGAAAAGAAATATTGAAGACATAAATATTTAAAATAAATCAATTCTTTAAATTTAACATATTCCTTTCATCCGTCGTATTTCTGTTCGTGTAGTTATTATTTAAGTAAATACACACTACATATTCGACCAAACATTTATAATATTCGGACAGGTTATCAATAATTGCATCGCTTATAAAAATATGTGGTAAATATAGATGGTTCACAACAAAAATGACAAATTAATATTTTTCTTATCTCACTTTTTGTAAAATTGTCTTATTTTTAATTTTTTTTTCAAATGTTGATTCTATAGTGGCTTATTTCTGACATCGGCATAATTTTAGTCGACATAAAATTATCTCGACATGTCGACTTAATATCTTGACAAGTGCAGATAATATCATGGAAAGTTGTGATACTAAAATTAAAAAGTTGAGATAAATAACACGACTTGCTGCGAAACTTGTGTTGACCAGTCGTGATAATTTTCCCGATATCTTGAATTATTTTTAACGCGGCAAGTCGTGTTATTAATCTCAACTATTTTATTTAAGTATCACAACTTTCAATGATATTATCTCCACTTGTCAAGATATTAAGTCGACATGTCGAGATAATTTTATGTTGACTAAAATTATGTCGATGTCAGAAATAAGCCACCATATGATTCAATACTTATCAATGAAAAATATCTTTCATTGTTAAATTTGATCTTTTCTCTATATAAAAACTTGCATCGAAAATTCTAATTATACAATGTTGAAGCAGTCTTTAAACAAATTTACTCCACTTTTTTCATTTTGAATAAAAATCTTATGACCTTTTGTCTGCACCTGTTTAAAGACGCGAGTGGAACCCAACGAAATACAAAATAATCCATTTGATATGCTTGAGAGTATTTTCAGTTGAGATGAAATACAAAACATTTCACAAAAAATCAACTTTAATCTTACCAAAATCTAAAAATCTAAATGCATTGCATGTCTTCCAAACCTTCACTAAATGCTGCCTCTAATTTGAAATACGATAAATGCGAACTTAAACTAATCACAAGGCAATCCGGAGATTGGCCACTCTGTTGCATCTTAAATATTTTATTTCAAATTATGGTTTAAAACGGTAAGTTTTAGATTTTTTTCTTAAATACCACTTTAAAATAATGTTATAGATATACATTGATTTTTTCAAAACATAGATCTAGTTTTTTTCTTTGTTTTTTTTAGACAGCTCGCTACATACACCAAATACAAGAGTGACAATTCAGATTAAACACTCTCTGAATTTTAACAAAAGCCATGTCAACGAAAAAAATCAACCAATTTATTTAAAATACGATTATAGGGGAAACAAACCCTTGTATGGCAAATTGAAACACCTTTAAGCCTTTAAATGGTAAAAAAATATGTTTCAATCCAGAAAAATTGTCACAGAACTAGTTTTCTATCAAATATAAAAACCGCTCGATCACTTAGAAGTATAATATAGTTAAAATCTTAATTTGAGTGAAAACATTTTGTTAAAATGCTTTGTGCAAACGGAAAAGAATATTCTACCTTTTACAAACCTAGACTGTTTAGATTCCGTTTTTCGTTATATTTAGTCACATTTGAGTTGCAATTAGACTCATTAGAAAACTTCAACCACAACCCTGGATAATATCTTTATTATATCTATGGTTCGGTTCTAACCTTTAAATCTGTTGCCTAAGTAAGGTTGATAAGTTATTTTTTTCCTTATCGCGTTATTGACTTTCCTATGTTTATATTCTGTAAAGTGTCTATATCCGTTATGGCGTTTTAGTTGAAACATAAATGCATCAGATGAATTTAAAATTTATACTTTATCAGAAGAAATTTCTTTAGTTACAACCAGACTTAACAAAATATATAAGGTAAAGAGTAAGGGTGAAACACAAACAAAATGTAACTTATAAATGGCAAAGATAAAGATAAAGAATATTTTCGCCGTGGGACAATTTAAAATCACGGTTGTAATTACTGGATCTGATAATGAAAAGCGCATCGCGTACATGGAATGGTGTGTTTTGAGATAAACTTTTAGTTTCATGTTTCAATTTTTAAAGATTATTAAATAAACAACATTATCAATCCAATACAATCTGTTATAACCACTTTAACGAATATTGAAAATAAATAATTGTAACTTCAAAGGAATCATGATAAGCAATCGCGAATTTGAAACAAAACTGTGTAAACTATAATTCAAACAGTTTAAATAACACAATTTGATAAGAAAAAGTTAATTCATTTAGATGATAATCAGCTGTTAGTCCAAACCCTTCACTATTTCTTAATATTATTGACTTTGTCAATTTGTTTGGTCTCTGTTTTTATCTTCAGTGTCCGACATGCTGGAAGTGTAGTAGTAAGTGTTTATAATATTAGCGACAATATTTAACACAGTATTCATTAATCTTTTAAATCTTTATTTTTTTTATATTTATACCTGCCACTAGCTGTCTGATACAGAGAACTAGAAACAATTTACGTTTAGTCGAGTGTCAAATTTTGATGTAGTTTGAAAATAAAATGTATATTTCTTCTCTTTGATAGTTGAAGAAGGCCCGGCGAATGTCAATTGCTTTTAGGTAAATTGAGGAGTGATAGAAATATATTATTCTCTTTGATAGTTGAAGAAGGCCCGGCGAATATCAATTGCTTTCAGGTAAATTGAGGAGTGATAGAAATATATTATTTCATTATTAGAATAATATATATTTGGTTTTGATATTGATACTAAATAATTAATACACTATTGATAATATACAGAAACAAAAGAATGATACATGGAGGAAAGTTTTTTTTAAAAAATGCACAAAATATACATATTGTGACTATTAATTATAAAAATACAAGGGACAACAGACATAAGTTATATAATCACAAATTATTTTTTTGTAATGTGATACAAGTAAACAACCTAACTATCACTTCAATCTGCTTTTCGATATATTTAATGTACGCTTATTAATAATACATTCAACGCACAAATCCAAAATTCATATTCCGTAGAGTTTGAACAAAACCGCGAAAGGAACAGTTGTAATTATATTCATAAAACCCTAAATTTGAGTAGTGAACAAAGTTGTTAGGAATGAAAATACATTAATGGCAAATTTGAAAAAAAGGAATAACATTAACGTTTTACTTTATATATATATATATATATATATATATATATATATATATATATATATATATATATATATATATATATATATATATAACACCACTGAACTGTTTCTTTGGCAAAGACCATCTTTAAAAAATGGCACAGTGAAGACAAACTGCTGCTTTATCAAATAAAAAATAAATCTATATCCATATCAAATTACAAAATGAAAATACTTGTAACAATTTATTTTAAAATAAACCTTTTGAAAAACAGTTCATTTTGTGATAGATTACCTTTTAATATTGATTCAAGTTAGCATACTAAGACAGTCCACAAACATGAATCTTCAAAACAAAAGTCATAAATAAGGTTTTGATTCGTGTTTTAACTTTAACATATTGAAACAAGATGACATAGTTTAAAGAAAGAAATCTCAAAAAGTAAAACCATTTTTGAGGTGTGTGTCTGTGTGTGCCATTCTGGTTTTAGTGACATCGTCCATCTGCATCTTTTAGCTATTTTAAACTGCCTTTTCAATTAACAAAATAAACAACGTTTCGACACTTCAATAAAGAAAAGAGAAAATATGTAAATAAACAGTATATATTATTCTGTATAATTAAACCATCAAATCTTTTTTTTAGTTATAAAAAATAAAGTTGTGAGTAAGGTACATTTTCTCTGAAACAGTTCATCCACACCAATGACACATCGAGAAGATACATATACCCTGCCTTCTAAAGCTTCATCTGTGTATTTCAAAAAACAATTTATTTATGCATATCAATTTCAAATCATATTACGCTTTGTTATGACATGTTGAATTAGTGTACATTACAATTTATTAGGATAATACCATTAGCTGATTAAGGTTAACCGTGTTTTTTTTCTAGATTCTATTACATAAAATCATAAATCGGATGTAGTAATCAATCAAGCATATAGCGTAATAAATTGTAAATATTGTAACAATATAACAACCTAATCAGCATTTCATTTCAAATTTACGCAATCAAAAAAATTAAAAAGAGATCGAAAAAGATTAATTTTAAAAAAATTCAATATAATCAGAACAACGAAATGTTGAAAATGAAGGCATTAAAAAGCCTTAAAAAACCTCAAAAGTGTCATTTAGTACATGACTTAAAATAAACAGAAATTGGCATTTAAAAAACATAAAAACTTAGAATAACTAAGAACACAACTTTTTAATAAGCAAAATATGAAAACAAGATATACACAATAAAACCAGTGTTGAAACTTCTAAAACTGGAGGACACTGGATGCAATGACGAATTTGTATTCAGTAACATCTATCTTCCTATTTTATAAGCAGCTGTACCTCGCTAAATACTCATATTTACTTAATTTGATGTTGTTTTCAAAATAAATAATACAAGGTAAAGAATAATTTTGAGCAAAAACAATACAACTAATAAACAAATGAGAATCAGTAAAAGTAACATCGAACGATATTGCTTAAACTTTTTCAGAAATCGTTTTATATAGTATATAAACACTTATTTGATTTTATGAAATTTAAAAAAAATATATACACTAAAAGATCAAATCACTGTAGCGTTTACCCTTAAACACAAGTCTACCTCGTATCTTGCTTAAAATATTATAGGTCTTGTTTATTCAACCATTGTTCTTGATAGCTTAATTTCTCTGTACTTTATTCCAAAAAAAAATCGTCTTTGACATATCATAGAATTTACCTTTAAACATACAACATATACAGTTTTAGTAAAGCAGGCAAAATCCATTATTTCCAGTTAAAAAGAAAGTCATAGCTCGAATACCATCGTAATTGTCCATTTATTTATTTTTTTAAATTTTGTTTGGCAAACTTTTTGCGCCAACTACCTCTTACATAAAGGTTTTACAAATATCGTCATCGAAAAAAATTAAATTAAACTCAAAAACCTAAATTTGAGAGTATTTAATGGTTATGTAGTTTTTTTTAGACAAAACAAGATCATATTTATGTCATTAACTATACATGCTCTATTTGTCACTCACAATTATTTGCGTCAAAAAGTGAAAGAATTTTTTTAATTTTATTTAATTATTAAGTATGATCTCAAAATCAATACCTATGCGAAATTGAAGAAGTTTATGTTTAAAAGAACACGCGTACTTCTCAATTGTTATACAGTGCAATGTTTATCTGAAGTGGTTGTAAAATAATTTCTTATACAATACATTTTCAGTTACTTTTTCCTTGTTTATTTATCTTTGTCTTACAATTAGTGGTGCGTTTCTACGGACATTTATTTGCAACTAAAATCACGTACACAAAATAGATGTTTATAGACATCAGACGTTCCTTCCTTTACATTCCTAGTTGGTATGAACAATTTTTCTCAAGAATAAAATGGAATTATTTTTCCAAGAAAATTAGGTTTGCATTTTTGAGTCACTGTTGGTAAGAGTTTTTAACGACAGGATACTCATAATAAAGTTATTATGTCAGAAACAGGGTTATTTCTTCCTTAAATATCTAAGATTAACATTAACTGAAATTGATGACCTGAGTATGTTGCTTTTTAATTTTTCAAAATTTCAATATTAACATTCATTTTCTCTAGCAAATTATTTATTTGTATCGGACACTGGAATTGCTTTTATGTTTTTCCCACTTTTTAGATCATTAGAAGGAAGGGTATGAGTTGTAAACTTCCATGTCTAAACTATAAAATACTAGACTTATACCTTAATTATGACACCCACGAAAGGTTACATTTTAAGCTCTACGACAAATGTGATGACTACAATTTTCCGTTTCTTTGCAGTTATATTCCTGCTTCCCATGCGTATTGGGTATATGTTTCACAGTTAATATTTTCAGGCGGTTAATTTTTGAAATTAATTTAAAACTAAGGTCTGTTCCCTTATGCAAATCATTCCTTATCTGGATTTGGATTCATATAATTTTGGAACTTTAGATTCATTATTTTTCAACTGTTTGGCTTATGTTTTGTATCTATCAAACTTTTCGTCCCCTTGTGTCACTGATGAGGAATGATTTTTGGAATGTGCACATATGGCACATCAAAATTAAGCAGGTATTTGTTATATATTTATTACCCCTGAGCGGGTACCGCTGCTGGTGGAGTAAACTCCCCGAGGATATCCATAACTCAGTAGGCACTACTTTGTGCTGTCAGAAAATATACTATTTAGCAAAATTTTCAGGCGGCTTAATTTTTGTAATAAGTTTAAAACTAAGATCTGTTCCCTCATGCAAAGCATTCCTTTAGCTGCGTTTGGATTCATATAATTTTGGAACTTAAGATTTATTATTTTTCAACTGTTTGGCTGACGTTTTTTATCTATCAAACTTTCGGCCCCTAGTGTCACTGATGAGGAATGACTTTTCCGAAATGTGCACATATGGCACATCAAAATTTGCAGGTTTTTGTTATATATTTACAGTAGAGCTTGTTATCACTAAGAGGACTCTCTTCAACGAAGCAAACTGCTTGCAATTAAATTGGTGACTCCAGAATTTTGCAAGCCTAGGCTAATCAAGGCCTTTAAAATATTTTGTGGCCGTCATCACTAAATTGCTGATAAGTATGAAGTCACTGTATCCAGATTTATACTGGGTATTTTTTACTTACCATAGTTCCTTGTTCTTTTCATTCTCAAAATGGACTGTGCTCGTGACTGGTGTAGCTAGCTAGATAGGAGGTGCTTACCCTTCCGGACCACCAGGCCTCACTCTCTTCATGGTAGTTTACGTGTATATCTAATTTGCCAGCTTTCAAAGTGTTTTATTATTTAAAACAATCAAGTATGAGCGTCCGAAAATAAAACGTCAAATAATATTTACCGAAAGGTTTGACATTTTCAGAAGATTTCATTTTGACGATGGCTAAAACGTGAAAAAATATTTCCAAGTTAATTATGACCATATAGTTGGGCAAAAATCATTGTTGAAGATGTAGTTTTATACTTTTAATACATAGATTTGTAATTGCTACTTGTAGGTCTTTCTTCTAGGTTTGATAGTGGTCTCTCATTTTAATGTCATAGACTTCAACATAAATATTTCTTTAATGTTAATTTTTTACAATAGTAAATAATTTGTATAATTGGTTTTTTTTTTTGGTAAAGTTATCATAAAATATTTTAAAAAATGCAAGCTTTATATAGCTATGGTAACATTTTTTTATGTAAAACCCAATGTTTGATATAAAACAAACTGTCCTCGTATAAACATCTAGACGCCATATCATGTTCGCGGAGCAATTATTGTTGCTGCACAACAAAGTGTTTTCATTGTGCCTAATTTACATTTTGCTTCTCCGCACGTATCAGTTAACGGTTATTTTACTATCTTGAATCGTGTAAGTTTTTTCTGCCTAACAGTTGTTGTATAAGTTTGTTATGTCACACTTTTCTATAACAAGAATAAATCGTGTAAGTCTCTTATGGCACATCAAAATTTAGCAGGTATTTGTTATATATGCATAACAGTTGCTAAATAAGGTATTGGTTTTTACACTTTTCTAAAACCAGCATAAATCCTGCAACTCCACTGCTAAAAAGAACTTGTATAAGTAATAAGGGGTCATATTAGTCTTCACCTAACATCATTCATGAGTTTCACCTTTACTTGTATTAACGATGCGAGATCAAAGACCCTTTTATTAGCAAAAAACGTGAAAGTTTTATTCTGCTTGTATAGGAACTCGTAAGGAAGAAGAATAAAGCAAAAAAAAAAATGCAAGAAAAATAACAAAGTTTGTATACAATTGGTTCAAACTACTGACTGAAAAAAACGTCTCAACGCATGTGCACAGACAGTTGTAAAAGACGTTATCATTTGCAAAGATTTATTTTGTTTTTTTTTTTTTTTTTTTTTTTTTTTTTTTTTTTTTTTTTTTTTTTTTTTTTTTTCGAAAAAAAATGTAATTTTATCATAAGAGAAATATTTACAATATAGGACAAACCATTAGAGTGCAAGCTACATACAAATCTCAAAAGAGAAAATCATAATAGAAAAAAACAAAATTTTTTGTATATGATTAAAATGAAAATAAAAGTAGAAAGTGTTCAACTTTATCCAAAAAACTATAATAATAGCAACAACAGAAACATATAAGGAAAAAAATTACAGACAAATGGCACTAGAACAAATCAACGATTATAATAATTTTTCTTTAAACAACGGTAGATTTAACAGATTTATGTATTATTCAATCGAGTAACTGTGTCTCGAAAGCATTATTGTTAACATAACGAAACAATTATATTTATAAAAGTAACGTTCTTTTAATTAGTTGGATGAATAAAAGTTTTGAACAAATTACATTACAAAAACAATATTTTGCCGCAAGATTGTTTTGGAAATCTCAACTAGTAATTTACGATAAATGAACCCTTAAAGCCTCATCAAACAAGTATATTGATACCCGAGAGTTTTATTTTAAAAGTTGACATTTCACTCACATAGGGTTTCATAAGTGGTTACCTTTAACTCCTCAATCACTGGGTTTTCTGTTATATTAAATTGAAATTGTACATGCCCATGTACTAAGTACGTAGATTACATCATCTTTAGAGTTTGAAGTGACGAGCTTAAATCTTTGAGCTATTTGTATAGTTATAAAACATCAATTCTTTATTCAAATATAAAACATGTGTTCCCAAAATGCAATGATAAACATATTATTATTTTTCTCACTTCCGTGTGCTAAAGCACTGTAAACATTCTCTATCAAAAAGGCTAACGCGCTAGTTAAGATGTGTTTACGAATCAAAACACATGTAAATAATTTAAAAAAGATTCAAATCTTTATGAGTGTCATGTGTATTTTTTTAAAAACAAAAACTGGGTCTTACAATTTAATACAAATAAACTTTATATCTTAAAGTCTTTATTATTTTTTTTTTTTTAAAGTGGCAAACCCAGCTTTGAGAACAATGTACATGTACGACTGTTTTAAGGCAACTTACAATGAAATGAAAAGTGTCTTTATGTTATTATACACTATAATCGAGGTTCTTTATCGTAGAAGAAAAGCTGCCTTAAAAACTCTCTTAATATAAAACGCCAGTATAAGGTTAAAATATATTACACAGATATTAGTTAAATTTTGATGTGCCAGATGCGCACATTTCGGAAATTCATTCCTCATCAGTGACACTAAGACCGAAAAGTTTGATAGATAAAAATATAAGCCAAAACAGTTGAACATTAATCAATCTAAAGTTCAAAAATTATGTAAATCAATAATCCAGCTAAGAAATGCTGTGCACGGGGGAACAAACCTTAGTTTTAATTAAATTTCAAAATTTAAGACGGCTGAAAATTTTGTTAAATGGTACACTTTCTGACAGCACAAAGTACTGCCTACTGAGTTATGGATACCCTTGGGGAGTTTTACTCCATTAGCAGCGGTACCTGCGCACGGGTAGTAAATATCTAACACAAATATCAGTTGAACTTTGATGTGCCAGATGTGCACATTTCGGAAATTCATTCCTCATCAGAGACACTAAATTTGATAGATAAAAAACATAAGCCAAACAGTTGAAAATTAATCAATCTAAAGTCGCAAAATTATATTAATCAAAATCCAGCTAATGAATGCTTTGCACGAAGAAACAAACCTTAGTTTTAAATAAATTTCAAAATTTAAGATATCAAACCTAGGCAACGGGGTGGGGGGGGCTGTAATCTAAAACCAACAGTGTAAGGCTTAAACCTAGGTGACGAGAGGGGCTGTAATCTAATAACGACAGTGTAAGATTTAAACCTAGGTGACGAGAGGGGCTGTAATCTAAAAACGACAGTGTAAGGCTAAATCCTAGGTGACGAGAAGGGCTGTAATCTAAAAACGACAGTATAAGATATAAACCTAGGTGACGAGAGGGGCTGTAATCTAAAAACGCCAGTGTAAGATCTAAACCTAGGTGACGAGAGGGGCTGTAATCTAAAAACGACAGTGTAGGATTTAAACCTAGGTGACGAGAGGGGCTGTAATCTAAAAACGACAGTTAAGATTTCTAGGTGACGAGAGGGGCTATAATCTAAAAACGACAGTGTAAGGCTAAATCCTAGGTGACGAGAAGGGCTGTAATCTAAAAACGACAGTGTAAGATCTAAACCTAGGTAACGAGAGGGGCTGTAATCTAAAAACGCCAATGTAAGGCTTAAACCTAGGTGACGAAAGGGACTGTAATCTAAAAACGCCAGTGTAAGGCTTAAACCTAGGTGACGAAAGGATCTGTAATCTAAAAACGACAGTGGAAGGTGAAAACCTAGGTGACGACAGGGGCTGTTATATGTACAATGGCCACTTTACAACAACGTACATAAAATTTAAAACGTATGCTTTATATTAACTAAGTTTATATGAGTATTTAAAGGTTTTACCTTATTGAATTTCTGTGAGGTTAAACCTGGTCAGAGCAGTTCAAATTATATTTTTTCAATGAAGTAAAAAAAAAAATAACATATCAATGATAACTTTTCGTAATGTACTTAATATGTATCATTCTTAAAAATATCAAAACAGTGTTAAACTATAACTAATTAAAAAAACTATATTAATTAGAACAGTTTCTCATAAATTATGTCTTACTATTCGAATTCTTATATACTAGCATTTTGAACAAAATCAACATCACTGATTCATAAGGGAAGACTTTTTAAAATCTGACAGATAATATATTTTTCTCTGTCTTTGGCTTAGTTGTTTTATGTAAAAAATAAACCACTACTGTTCTTTCTTTGTAAAAATGTTATTACACAAAATGTTATTGCACAATATTTAGTCAAATGTACATTTTTTTTAACATTTAAAGTTACAGTATAATTACCAATAAATATTACATTTAAAAGTCTTGGTGGTCTGTTGTCATTGTTTTAAAAAGTGTAGCTCATATACACCTGAATATTCAAATGTCATCCTATATTGCATTGTGATTTTTTTAAAATTCGTGTTTTTAGGTGTTATTTTGTTTTTAGTTTTTAGTTTTTTTTTTCATGAAATTTGTTTTCTCATGTGACGTTACTTAGTCTTTCTTTTACTATGTTTATTTTTTTGTTATTTCGTCCTTCAAGTGTCATCTTCGTTTTACTTGGCGTTTTACCTCAATGATTCTCTTTCCTTTGTAAACCTTATGTATTTTTAAAACAACAAAAAACAAAATTACACGAACTAAAGATTATTTTTACTAAAGACAAAGCGTAGTATATTATTTATTTATTTAAAGCAATACACGTCTGAATTACAGAACAAATCATTTCAGAAATCAGGTAATAAACGTTGGATTTAGCCCGTTGCGTTGAAGTTCGTGCTATTTTTATTTTTTCAACACACATCAAAGTAAAATATCAAAGTGGATAAATATTGAAATATCAAATTATTTACAGACACTATACTTTTAGGTCAATGTATATTTATTTATCTCCACTAAAAATCTTAAAGTTTTGATTGGCTTGTTTGCTTAGTGTATAAACCGATTCAATTTCTTAAAGGGATGAATGAAATTTTCACAGGATGTATGGATTTCACTCAAGTTGTATGAAAAAACATAACGAATTACTATTTGCTTCATCAACGATTCTATGTACTACTTATGTAACAGATGAGCGGACAAAATATCAATAGATTTAACTTTTCCAAAAAAATATACGGTAAATTGACAAATGGCATTATTTATGAGTTTCCGGTCAACATGTATCGTTGTCTGGATCCGATTTCATTATGAAAGACGAGGAGATCCATTTTACAAGGAGATAACTGGTACTTATAAATAGACAGAAGAATAAATTTGAATTTATTACATAGTTTTTGGCAAAGGGTGATATGACCTCAGACAGTTTTTGAATGTCCATACATTAAAAACCATGCAACTTATAATATTTGGTAGGTCGGTCGATCATTGGGGATTTACAATTAAAACAATGTAAATGCAGAATTTATTCCAAATAAGGATTTTTTAGAAAATAGAAATATATTTAACAAAAAACCTGTTTAATTTAGATGTACCATATATGCACATTTCGGAAATTCATTCGTCATCAATGACACTAGGGGCCAAAAATGTTGATAGTTAAAAAAGATAAGCCAAAAACTAAAAAGTATGTACTTTGTTATTTTATGATATTCTGACATATGGTTTTGTTGTTAATGATACACTTGATTAAATAAAGATATTTACAATTCAGCAGCTGATACGATAAGAATAACCACTCTAGCTTAAAATTTACAGTATTTCAATAAAGAACACCTCACTATGATGGTTAGATTACGGTAAAAACGCCTACAATCCATTCACATGTCGTCAAAACACATCAAATGATAACCGATAAAACGAGACGTGAATTTTATAAGCCTTATATGAATATGGTAAGCGAGTTTGTTAAGTATAATATTTTTAGACATAATTTACATCTAAAGCATAAAAAATATATAACACAAATACCAGTTAAATTTTGATTAAAAGCAATATTAGTTATGTAAAGAAACAAAAAGTAAACAAAATTGCTAAAACAAGAACTTTGAGAACATTAACAAAAATTGTCTACAAATAAATGAATAAAGTACAAATTACACAATGTAACAAATAAATAAATTAAGTATTATAAAAACACGATACATACAAAGACCACTAATGACGTATATTTCGAACACGCATATAGAATAATACTAAAACGGTGTATAAATCAATAGTCGATATTAATTCATCAATCTATCATGTGCTCACATAGAGTATTTTTGTGTTCATTTTACTTCATTCTTTGTTGTATCGCATTTTTAATTTATTCGATATATTGTTCATTATCTGATTTCCAGAGAGAATGTAATAATGTAGTTTGTATTTAAAAATTCATGTTTTTGTTCAGTATCACTACTCTGTAAAGTAGCAAGAAAAGGAACCTTGTTTTTACGAGTCCGACCTAAACACAGATTTATCAAGAACCAGGGCACACCCAGTGTCACTGGTCATGAGACTCAGTGAAACCAGCATCGCTCTACTGCCACTCAATATGATATTGATTTTTTGACACCAATGCCAGTCACCATTTCAAGTACGCATTCAGCGACGTTTTACAATGACTATCATGCAATTTAGCCTAGTTGCTTTAAAAGAAAATGTTTTGATTCTAAAAAATTTGCATCATTTCTAAATGTATTATTCATTATTTATTAATGTTTGTATTTAGTTAGTTTCTGGTTTTTTTTATTGTTGATATCTTTTATTTATTTGTTATTTATTTTCGTAAAAATTAAATTAGAGAAAAAAATTTAAAAAGTGTATAACACCTTATTCGCATAATCTGAAAAATTAGGTCATCGAAGAAATGGCTGCCACGTTACATTTGTCTACATTCGCGACAAGACTAAAAGTGCCTTTACAAGATTTAACAAGAACGGTTCAATTAACAAAATACATAATAAAACCACTATCACCCAAACTGTTTGCAATTTATGACTTCAGTTTTTGCACTTACAACTTCATTAAGTTGAAAGACAGAAGGAGATACCAGTTAGACCGTTTGCAAACACGTTTTTAATCCGCACTGCTTTTGGTGCGGGGTAACCACGTGGGTATTGGTTTGAAAAACTAATATTGTTATCAGATGTATTTTTTCGGCTTTTTGTTAACACAATATATTGATGAAAATATTGATAAATAATAATTTCAGTTAAAAAAAACTTTCGCGGCTCTAAAATGCACGTTATTCGTTGCTGGTTCCTGTGTACTGGATTCATGTGGTGCATGTGTAATAGAAGGTGATTTTTTAGTCTTGAAATTAATGAATTATATATGAATACAAAACTTTGCAAAGGCTTTGCAAGTCATTTTAAAACAGTTCAGCTGTTGAATATAAGCAATAATGTCTTTTAATCTTCTTCCGATCTATCAAATTCATTATTATCCTGTCCATAACTATATAAATTACGACTATATGTCTAATATGTTTTTTTCTTATTACAGTTATAGTGACTAGCTTGGACTTTAAAAGTCGAATATTTAATTTTTATTTTGCATAATTGAAGGATCTACCTCACCAATATTGGTACTACTTGTATTAACATTTCCAGAGAAAAAGAAACAAGCTTTAAATAACACATTATTTTTATAAACAGTAAAAATGGTTTTAAACAATGGCAAACGATAAATGGCCTAATATTTTCTATATATACGATTGTATTAAACCAATTTAGAATAAAACTGTCAGGACTATGTATTACGTTTTGTTTTTAGCAACCCTGGCAATCTTCAATTTCGAGAATGACAATCATAACATTAATAAGCTAGCAAAAACATGTTCTATGTACTGCAATTGCGACCATTTTGAATTAAAGACTGCTATGTCCCGAACAACTTTCAATTTACGTCAAAATTTTCTTTACGCGTATTTGTTCTATCCGAAATTTTAAATAAATGTTTTAAAAAGTCGGATTTAAATAAGAATTAATTTGAAAATATGGGTCAACAAAAATTTGTTAAACGTTCAACATGTTGAATTTTATACTTACTTGTCCATAAAATAATCTGAGGCGGATATATTTCTGCTTTGATATTTAAAGCTACAATAGTTATGTCTGATTTCAGATTGCTATTCCAGACAGTTTTAAAGTTTTAAATCTATCAAACTTTTGGCCCCTAGTGTCATGCACATTTGACACATCAAAACTGAGCAGGTATTTGTTATATATCTACATTAACCAAGGATTTACCTTTTTAAATTTGACTTTAATTAGCCTGGAGGTTTTAGAAAAGATGTGTTTTAAAATAGCTTAAAACAACAAATTATTTAAAACTAATGTTTGTTTCCTCATGCAAAGCATTCCTTAGCTGAATTTGAATTTATATAATTTTGAAACTTAAGATTCAGTAATTTTCATCTGTTTGCTTATGTTTTTTATTTATAAAACTTTTCGCCCCTAGTGTCACTGATTAGGAATGATTTTCCGAAATGTGCACATATGGCACATCAAAATTTAACAGCTATCTTTGTTATATATTTGCATTATCTATACAAAAGTTTTTTTAAAAAAATATCTTAAAACTTGTTATGTTAAATAACCATGCCTCTACCTTCGAAATTTATTTGGATTTTTCAAGGTATTGTTGGACAAGACCCTCTTTGAAAAATTGGTTCTTTTTATTAGAGAAGGTTAAAGCAGTATTAAAAGTTTAAAAAAAAACGGTGCACTTGCATTCGCATTGTCATAATCAATTGACCTTAAAAACTACATTTGACTTTAAAAATTATTGATGAATGATTTTCATACCTGCCATATTTTATATCACACTGTAAATCTGCCTTACGTCAGTTTGTTAAATTGGCTGTAAATTTACGCCAAGTTTGACACCATCTCTAATTAATGTAATGTTATACGATAATTCTGTATCATCAGATAAAAGATTAGATGCGTGAAGTCATTTAAGTTAATATTTTAGCTGATAACTTACTAATATGATTAAAATTTTAGACCTCCCTATCAATACCACGCAATAAGGGGATGGGATATGTGATATGCTATTATGATAACTCCAGGGAATAAAGAACACACCCTATAAAATGAAGTGGATGATTGTTTAAACCCACTTAAACATTAATTTGCTATCTATGCCACTTCAGAAACATTTACCATAAATAAAGCACCCCGTGGAGAACCCGGGTTAGAATAGGTTCCCAGCACCTCATGCTTGTCGTAAAAGCCGACAAAAATGGAGCATTCCGTTTGCCGTGGAATGCGATCGTTAATGGTGGAGGACGGAATTCTGGTGATTGAGGACCATGTAGGTTGTGGCTTACTTTGGACCAACACATCACTTTGACCCTTACTTCACCTAGAAGGACGATTGACATCGGCCCGTGTGCAACAAATCGGCTGTTCACGCCAAGCTCTGCTCACGTTTTAACATTCGAAGTGCTTAACCTTGGTCTCATTTCTTTTGTCTGTAGAATGCGGTGGCCTATGGGTCAAATCCTGTTTTATTGTGATGTTCTCAATCTGGGCATTGCGATTTTATTGTGATGTATAACTTTCTTGTACTCCTTGGTGCTGTTCCGAGAGGAGATCCTCGGAACTAAGGCATTGCCCTCGTTGGTACTCCGGCGGGTGGGGAGCAAGGAAGATGAACCACCTTACACCACCATGGAAAATAAAAATAAAATTCAGAATAGTTCAAAAAGATTAAGAGAGGATAGTGATGATGAAATAAATAAAATAAAAATATCATTGGCAAAGTTTGTTGTTGTTGATTTAGCCCCAGACGAAACATTGAAAATAAATCCTTTTGTGTTACAGAAGGGTGCCAGTTGTATCGCTGGTTCAGTAGAAATTATTAAAAAATTGTGTTCAGGGTCCAATGCAGGAACAGGCAACAGTCAGTAAATTTATTAGCAGCAAAATATTTTGCGGATGTTGCGGTTAAAGTAACTCCGCACAAAACTCTTAATAGTAGCAAAGGCATTATAAAAGACCTTGAAAGTGTAATGTTTGACATGTCAGAAAATGAAATTGCTGACGAGTTAAAAGAACAAGGTGTTACCCAAATTCGGCGTTTTATGGTGAAAAGGGAGAATAAACTTATCAAAACAAATGCATACCTCCTTACTTTTAATTTGTCCTCACCACCAAAGGAAATCAAAGCTTAATATTATTACATTGCAGTGTTTGAGTATATTCCAAATTCATTGTTATAAATGCCAAAAATATGGATATGGTTCTCGTACATATAAAAATAAAGTAACCTGTTGTCGCTGTGGTTCAAAAAAAACACGCTGATGATGGCTGTTCCCTCATTCCAAAATGTGTAAATTGTGGGGAAAACCATATGGGCTCCTCCAGGGACTGTTCATTGTGGAAGAGAGAACATGAAATTTTAAAATTTAAGATTGATCAAAATATCTTTTATAGTGAAGCCAAAATCTTATATATGAAGGAGCAGAAAAGTCCAAGCACATCATATGCTGCAATAGCATCAGGATCTTCTAAAACATATAAAAGTGTTGCCTGTCAAACAGATTTTAGTTTATTAAATACAACATTAAACATAAATTAAACTAAAAATAAAATAACCACTGCTACTGCAACAACTCAAAAAGAGAAAATGTTAATAATAATAAAATAACTAAAAATGGAAAACTTAAAAAACAGGAACAGAATAATTCCGCTGCAGATGAAATTAAAATAACACCTGATCAGGACAAATCTACATCAAAAAAAATAATAAAAATAATAAAAAGAAAACTTTAAAGCGTGACTTTCCTGATACAGATTGTTTTACGACCGTTCATCTGTTCATCGACTTCGTGTTCTTGCTTCTTGTTCTTGATTTCAATGGTCATAATCCTCTTTTGGAAAGTCCTCAACTTGATACTAAAGGAAAAATAATGGAAACATTGCTTTCAAATTATGATCTGTGTATATTAAATGATGGATCAAAAACATTTTTATCTGATGCGACAGGTACTTACTCATCAAAAGATCTGTCAATACTTGATCCAGATATTTTAAATGATTTCTCTTGGAAAGTTCATGATGATCTTTGTGGAAGCGATTATTTTCTAATACTATTAGAATATACATCTGGGACAAATGATACTTCAATCCCTAGATGGAATTTTACCAAAGCTGACTGGAATCGGTTTCGCAATATCTGTTCAGAAAAGATTTTGGTCGAGAGATTTGAAAATGAAACCGATATAATTCAGAATTTTACTGACGTCCTGATAGACATTGCTAATACGTGCATTCCTAAAACCTCTGCAAATCCTCCAATCCATAAACCATGGAGGAATACAAACAAGCTAGGGAAAATAGGAAACAAGCTGAGAGACAATTTAATAAGTCTCCAACACAAAATAATTTACAGTTGCTCCGTTTTTTTCGTGCAAAAGCTCGAAGAATTGCTAAAAAGGGCAGAAGAAATTCTTGGAGAAAAAATGTCTCAAGATCAATTCTCGCACTCCATTAAATAATGTTTGAAACGAGGTGCGTAAAATTAAAGGTAGAGGTACTTCCGTTAATGTTTAATACCTTAAAATATAATTTTAACATCCGAAAAAGACATTTCTAACAGAATTGCTGAGACGATATAAAAAGATTCGTCTTCAGCTAATTACAGTTTAGAATTTAAAAAATATCAAAAAATCCAAGAACAAAATAAATTGTCCTTTAAATCGGATAGTTCTGAAGAATATAATAATATATTTTTATATGAAGAACTTCAAAATGCACGTTCAAAAGCACATAATACGGCTGTTTGTCCAGATGATGTGCATTATAAAATTCTAAAAAATTGCCCCCTCAGTGTCTTGTTACCCCACCTACCTGCTCTTGGAAAGCGTCACCATATATTCATAAACCAACTGGGCATGTAGTTACGGGTGATCTTTAAATAATTGAGAACACTAAATTAAGATGTCTTCTTTCAAAACCCCCTAAATACAGGGAGGCTCAACCTTTTACTTCGAGACAGAATTTTCAAATTATAATGGATTCTGTTGAAGAGTATGCTAGACGTTGGACTAAATAAGAAGACGTGGAGCTTGATACTTTATCCAACTGGATAAGGACAATTAGAAATTTTATAAAGTCAAGGATTGCCAAACTTAAAGGGTCTATGGGTACTAAACATTCTTTAATGCTCAGGGACCCTGAGATTTCTGCAATCCTGACGGACAAACATAACAGGTATGTTGTTGTCCCAGCTGATAAAGCTTCATTATTTTCGTTTGAAAGAAATTAGATATTGAATGTCTTATTAAGGAGCTGGGTTTAGATAGTATATCGGAGAATCCTACTTATCCCAAAACTAATTTTACCAAAGATGAAGTTCTTTTCAATCATAGGGAGTCCTTGAGTCTTTCGATATCAATTTAAAACAGGAAGAACTTGATCTGCCTTACTTGTATTGGATTCCAAAGCTTCAGCTAAATCCATACAAGGAAAATACATAGCAGGTACCTCTAAATGTATTACTTAATCACTATCAGTAATTCTAAAATAAATTTTGACAGTCATCAAAAATGGCCTTCAGACTTTTTCAGAAAAAGTCTTTTCTACATCTGGCATCAACCAAATGTGGATTCTCAAAAATTGTAAAGAACTACTTGACCATCTTGTTTCTACTACTCTATCTTCGGTAAAAATATAAAAACTTTTTTATTTTTCTACCCTTTACACCACTATCCCTCATTCTAAATAGAAGAATCGTCTAAAATCATTCACTTTTTAGTCTTTTACAAAAACGGTAAGCAAAGATATAAATATCTAGTGCCCAACAGGAATTCTGTTTATTTTGTAAAACACCATACAGACTATAAACAAAAATATACCGAAGATACTATCAACAAAATGTTAGAGTTTTTTATAGACAACATATTTGTTGTGTTTGGCAATATAATTTTTCAACAAACAATCGGTATACCAATGGGCACAAACTGTGCACCTTTGCTTGCTGATTTGTTTCTTTATTCATATGAATTAAAATGTTTACAGATCCTTGTTTAAATCTGGAGAAAAGACTGTCGCTAAATCATTCAACTTCACATACAGATATATGGATGACGTTCTATCTCTAAATAATCCCAATTTGGAGAATATGTGAATGCCATCTAGCCAAGTGAGCTTGAAATAAAAGAAACGACAGATTATCCATGTTCTGCTTCACATTTGGACATATACCTGAATTATGACACCCACGAAAGGTTACATCTGAAGCTATACGACAAACGTGATGACTTCAATTTTTCTATTGTCAACTTTCCGTTTCGTTGCAGTAATATCCATGCTTCTCTTGCGTATGGTGTATATGTTTCACAGTTCATACGTTATGGTAGAGCTTGTTCCCACTATGGGGACTTTCTACAACAAAGCAAACTGCATACGATTTAATTGTTGACGCAAGAATATTGCAAGCCTAGGCTAAACAAGGCCCTTAAAAAGTTATATGGATGTCATCACAATATTGTTGATAAGTATGTAGTCACTGTATCAAAACTTATACTGGATATATTTTTCTCGTACCTCGAACAGAAAAATCCTACGCGCACACCGGTGCTAGATTTTTCTGTCTTGTCCAGTTTGTCTGGTACCGCCTCACGTAACAATTGACGCCTTTAGTATTACTTAGAATGACGTATCCGATCATTGTGCTTGACGTCATCTAAACAAAAGGGTTATTTATTTATTTTTCAAATATGTGCTTTTATTGTTTCTTGTCAAAATATTTTATTGTCAAAGTTGTTTTATATTTGCATTGAATACAAATCTTTGATATCCTAAACTTTTGAAGTGTTGTCGATGGGATTATTTTTCAAAGTGCGGATTTTTTTACAATACATAAAGTGTCCAAAGGAATGCAAGGGGTCCCATACTGGTGTTTTGTTTTGTACGTATCGCAGTTATTAACATTTTAATGGTACGAGAAATAGAATCTGTTAGCTGTTTGTGACCGATACCGGTTGATCTCAGTCTCGGGTGATGTGATGTAACATATCCCAATCTCGGCACAGCCTCGATTGGGATATGTTACATCACATCACCCTCGACTGAGATTATCCGGTATCGGTCACAAACAGGTGACAGATTCTATTTGACTTACCATAGTTCTTTGTTCCTTTCATTCTCAAAATTGACTCGCACGTGACGGGTGTAGATAGCTAGACAGGAGGTACTTACCCTTCTGGAGCACCCGGCCTTTCTTCCTTGATGGAAGTTCACGTGTATAACAAATTTTGCCAGCTTTCAGTTTTTACTTTGTTTTTGGAATGTGGTTTGAAGAAAGAATGGTATGTTTGTTTTATTAGATATCTTTAAAGATATTTGACAGAGTAATTCTTTCCCATCATTTTGGCATAAAGCAATTGTTATTTCTATTCCTAAGCCTGACAAAAATCTCTCTGGTCCATCTAATTATTGGCCTATTGCCTTAAGTAGCAGTGTTTGTAAAATCATGGAAAGGATAATTAACAATAGGCTCGTTTATAACCTTGAGTCTAACAATCTTCTCACTCATATTCAATGCGGTTTCAGTCGCAATAGGAGTACTTTAGATCACTTAGTACGCCTGGAGTAATTTATTAGAAATGCCTTTATTAATAAACAACATGCGGTCTCAATATTCTTCGACCTGCATGACATGGGTTTGAGAGTTCATACTCCTAATTTTATTAAAAACGTTCTCGAAAATCGAGAATTCCAAGTTCGTTTAGGATCCACCTTCTCTGCTGTCTTCGAGAAACAGATGGGGGTCCCTCAAGGTAGTATTTTATCAATTACTCTTTTTAGTATTAAAATCAACAGCTAAGCTAAAGTTTTAAATACATGTAATAATATAGATGGATCTCTCTTCGTTGATGACTTTGACATCTCCTGTAGAGGGACGCATATGCATGCTATTGGAAGATAACTTCAACTCTGTCTCAATAAAATACAAAATAGTCATTGGAAAACGATTTTAAGTTTTCTAAAACTAAAACGTGTTGCATACATTTTTTTCAACAAACGCAAAATACATGACCCGGAGCTGTACATCAATGACAGCCTTATCAAAGTTGTGAAAGAAGCTAAGTTTTTAGGAATCCTGTTTGATTCAAAATTAACTTTTATTCCTCATATAAAATGCCTTAAGGCTAAAAGCCTAAAAGCATTA
The DNA here is from genome assembly GCA_029721355.1 of Tegillarca granosa. Taxonomy (NCBI): domain Eukaryota; kingdom Metazoa; phylum Mollusca; class Bivalvia; order Arcoida; family Arcidae; genus Tegillarca; species Tegillarca granosa. The sequence goes on along the minus strand of CM056601.1, from coordinate 37,567,550 downwards.
GATATTTAAAAGTTTTATCTAATTCCAATTGAGGTGGTGATCAACCTACATTACTTCATTTATACAGATCGCTTATTAGATCGAAACTCATCACCAAGGTCTTCGTATTTGTTTTGGAGCTTATAGAACGTCTCCAATTGAAAATTTTTATGTTGAGGCTAATGAGCCTTCATTACATTTTGGGCGCATTTAACTATCTCTTCAGTACGCAACAGAAACATATGCAAATCCAACTCATCCGGCATTTGATTGTATTTTTCATCCTCCTTATCAAGACCTCTACAATAAAAAGGTCGAGGCTATTGCACCTTTAGGTATTCGTTCAAAACCAAAGTTGGAGGACTGTTGTATACACCTCAACCTAACTAAAAAGAACAAATTACCAGATGGTCCTCCTCGGCCTCTGGATAGACCGGAAATCAATCTGGATCTCACAAAGTTTAAAAAGTCATTAACAAGTGAGGACATTTACCAGCAGGAATTCGCTCTCATTTAAGATAGATATACACGGCTGATTCCTGCTGTTATTAGACAGGAACTTCGAAAATATGTTTTTAATAAAATTATTAATTATTGTTGGTTGCCTAGCCATGTTGCTATAAAGGCAACAGTTAAGCCGATTCAGCTGCTAAAGCATTATCCAAACAAATAACTACTTGTTTTGTTCCTTATACTGATTTAAAGACATTGATATTCAATTATATCAATGAGCAATGGGCAAGTCTTTGAAATCACCAAGAACACGATAAGCTTCATTCAGTTCAGCCCTGTCTAGGATTAATACCTTTATCCCAGTACAGTAGGCGTGATAGTATTGTTGATCGGCGCTGTAGAATCGGCCATGGTTATTTAACACACTCAATTTAATTTAAAGGGTGAACAACCTTCACAATGTGTCCCTTGTCAAAGTCAACAATCTATTCAGCACATTTGACTGGATTGTATTGACTTTGCAGATACAAGGAATATTTTTTATTCAGGATCATCGATGCAAGATCTTTTTAGTCAAGTCCATGGACATAAAATTTTTAACTTCCTTCGGGAAATTAACTTATTTGTTAAAATTTAATTGTTTTACTTTTTATTTTCCAGTTTATATATATCATTTGTCTGTTATATTACTGGTTTTGATTAGTTTACTTTTAGGTAATTATTTTATTATACAAATAGATTTTCATTTATTTATTTTCATTAATTTAGATTTTTATTGTTACAATTAAGTTTTTTTTTATATTTTTCCAGCCGCCGCCAATAGCTGCAAAATTTTTGATGCTGCTCAAAACAATAATTCACTCACTCATTCACTCATAAATGAAGCTTCCGTCGACAACATGGCAAATATTAACACTTATTTCTTCAGGAATAGACATTGTAGTCTGATTCTATACAACAACACAGAAACGTAACTTTGTTCTGTATATTCTACCTAGTCTGTTTATGCTTACGTGTGATTGCTTTATTTTCTAAAATTCCAAATTGTAATATTGACAACAATACTAATAATTTATACCTAAAAGTTGTGTAATTTAGCGACAACGCAACCAAAAAGAAAGAAAGAAAGAAAAAGAAAGGAAACAATGCATTGAATGAATGGAAAAAAGACAAGAGAAAACAAAAAATTGTGACCACTTTTTTTAGACCTTTGAAATTTATTCTCTGTTATTACCAACAACAGCCATGCATAAACCTTTCATTTTTGTTTAACTTTTGTTTATTTTTCTTACTTCCATTAATTTTCCCTTCTTCCGATCTTTTCCAAATTGACTGATTTAGTACAAAATATATTCATCATAATAAACTTCAAACAGGAGAAAGACAAATAATTTCTATTTTTTTTCTATGTTTTGTCTTATTTTGCCTGCAGTTCTGAAACATAACGGAAGTTTTTGTCAATGTTTAAATACGTATATATGCTACATATATATATTTTTATATAACGGCTTATTTTACTAAAGTCTACTAGCTTTACTTAATTTGAAAGTAGAATGTTTTTACATTTATTTATACTAACATCCTTAAAAATTTTGCATTATAACGTGTTATTATTGGCTCTGTCTATTCCAAAGTATATTTTAATTAGCTGCAATTGTCTATATTTCATTTCATTGATAGAATTTTCAAGCCTGCTTTTTATAGTTGGCAATTCGTATCACATACTGAGAAATTTCCATGCATGTAAGGTAAAAAGTTAAAACATAAAATATGTATGTAAATGTGTCTTTTTGCTATTAACACTGCACTTCTAATGAGGGAACATGGAAGACATTTCTGGGTTTAATAGTCGATTGATATGTAGAAGTTATACACAACAAACATATCATGTTCTTATGCAAGTAACAGTCACTTCGTATCTGATAAAGCTGTTTTCACGTATGTTTTCATTCGTCAGAAAAATGTTTATTAATATTTTGTTTAACAATGCCCTTCGTTGATTTTTTCTATTTGTAATAAAAAAGGAGAGATATTCCAGACACTTTTGTTAGATAAAGTAAAATATCTTTATCCTTTTACGAATGGCTCGCTTTATGCGTGATGCGTTATTTCCTACAAAATTTTACGATTCATATATGTTTGCATTCATAGCTGTATTACTAAAGTGTCGATACTATTGAAAGTTTCGATAGCCTTGTTTTTCTTGTCAGTTGTTATTAGTGTGTATAATTAAGAATCAACAGCAAAAAGCTTTATCGTACAATCGATACATTACTGTTGTTTACCGTTTTATGTTTCAGGTTTGATAAAACTCATATTCAAGTTTTTGAGTTTTCATAAGAATATATATATATATATATATATATATAAAAAACAATAACAGGAAAAGTTCATTCGCCTGCTATCACGACACACACGCATGAAAGTAATTTCGAAAATGTAATTTTGAAATCTTCCTGTTATTATTTTTATTCATATATATTTTATCTGTATACCAGATTTGAAGAACTTCGGATATATATATAATACATATACCAGTTAAATTTTGATGTGCCGGATGTGCACATTTCGGAAATAAATTCCTCATCAGTGACATAAGACCGAAAAGTTTGATACATAAAAAATATATAACCCAAACAGTTGAAAAAAAATGAATCTAAAGTTTCAAAATGATATAAATCCAAATCTAGCTAAGGAATGTTTTGCATGAGGGAACAATATATATTAGTTTTAAATAAAATACAAAAATGGCTTAAAATTTTGCTAAATGTTATTTTTCCTGTCAGAAAAAAGTACTGCCTGCTGAGTTATGGATACCCTCGGGTAGTTTCCACCAGCATCTGTACCCACTCGGGGGTTGTAAATAAATAACACAAATACCTGTCACATTTTGAGGTGCCATATGTGCACATTCCGGAAAATCATTCCTCCTCAGTTGCACTAGGGAGTAAAAAGTTTGATAGATAAAAAAACCTAGGCCAAATAGTTGAAAATTAATTAATCTAAAGTTCCAAAATTATATGAATCCAAATTAAGTTCAGGGATGCTTATTTCATGTGAACTGACATTTTGGGCTTAAACAGATGTAAATTGCCTATCATGTTTGACTTGATACTTAAATTCAAATCAATTGTAACTGAGTCTTAAGTTTAACGAATCCGGTGTAATGGGAAAAATACTGAATTTGATTCTATAAAATTTCCTACAAGTTGGACTTCGCTTACAATTACTTAATTAGTATGCCTTTATAGTTAAAATCTAAAACTGTTCTGAAATGCGTAAATCTACTATTTGCTAAATAACTCTATAGTTTTTAATAAGCACCCAATTATTTGAATCACGACTTTAAGATTTCCTTAAAATATCATCAAATAATAAGGCATCATTGTATTTAGATAGATTTTTAATAATATGTTTCCTTGAAGTTAGTTTTTTTTACAGAATTCCTCTTATTAAATGGTTTCTCTGACGTTTATTATTGTCACAATTTTTGTTCTCTGTTTAGAGGTGATCATTAAATAATGGTCGATTTAACGAAGTGCCTGGAGAAAACAATCGGGCTTCTGCAAACAAACGGACGAACATTGTCACACAAGGTTTTATCTGAGGTTTATTCGAAGAAGTTAAAGCGGTGATAGGCACTGTTGACCGTAGGCCAAAACGTAATTTAAAAAAAATAAAATATAATAAAATAAAAAACCCTATCTAAATCATGAGAGACGAAATTCATCTTTCAGTTTTAAGTTTTTATACTACAAGTGTAATCAACACAAAACTTTCAAGATTTACTTTATCCAGTCTCTCATACATTGTTTTTAGTTCTGAACATAATATATGACCTAAGTTGCTCTCTATTTCAATCTACTAAATTCTTATAAACATTATTAGAATAACAACTATTAACATTGATACCTTTATTGTCAGCTTCTTGTGTCTTTATGACTTTTGTTCAATCAATCTATTGTCATAAACAATCAACTAATTAATGCAGTTCTTGAATCAAAGCTACTAATAGAACTTAATGCTGATACTAAAAGTACATTATTTTTATGTACGTGTAGTGTAATGGTTACTTTTTATTGTCATTATTATTATTATTAATTTAATTTTAATTTTTATCTATTTATTTATTTATTTTATTATATATATCTATTTATCTTTTTTTAAATTTTTGAGATATCTAACTGTTCACTAGAGATGAATATTTGGTAACTTAAAAGTTTTTGCTCTTCTTTTTGTTACGCTTTTTTGTTGTTCTGTTGTAAAGTCGCAAAGAATTCCTTTGTTTAAAGTTTAAAGGCGCGTTGAAAGTGTTTATCTTGTCTAGTATAATTTTACATTGGTTTTTGTTGTTAAGAACAACTTTAATTGATGTTGTAGGTTTGTAAACCTAAAGTAAAAATATGGAGCTTTAAATTTTTAAGATAAATATTTTTCTTGCAAATCAGTTCTTCTCTGCATATGATTTTCATTTTCCGTCGTGATTTATGCATCATGATAAACGATATGAATTGGATTAAACAATGAACGTTCTTTGTTTGGTATTATTTTAGGATGCCAAATCAGATTTGATTGTGCAGAGAAGGAATTCCTTGCATATGTTTACCGTGTTCTTGCCCAAACGTTAAACATGTCTTATATTTTTATCAATGCAGGAATAACAGAACAATTAACAACTCATTTGGTGAAAGATAATAAACTTTTGTGCAAAATTTGAATTTATCATTCGTACTAGAACTTGCACCAAAAAAAAAGAACATTTTCTTAAATTTAAAACAATATTAAGAAAAAAATCCATAAATATTGTAATGAGGAATACAAATCGTGTCTTTACTTCTTTTCCGCAAAGTATTAATATAAAAACTATGGCTAATTATTGATTAAAATATACCATGCAAGGAAACAATGGCGGTTCTAAAGATCATGCTGTATGGATATTTCGTGACTACATCACTAAAACGTTTTATGAAATATCATCCAACGATCAAAACAGAATAATGCACTTTTTTGAGGATTTTGTTAAGATTGTATTTATTTAAGTGTTTTAATGCATTAGATTATATGGCCATTTTACATGAATACCAATACTGTTGAATCGTTTACATTTTTAGGCACGAAAAATCTGCAATAAAACCTATGCTAAAAGAATGATTTACTCTTTCACTGAGAAAACAAGTAGTGTTATTGTTACCTGCAATGAAATCACCCGCCCCAAAAACATAAACTTGGCCTTAAAGAACAACTTTATCTTTTACTTTTTTCAAATATATTCAAAAACCTATTTTGAAAAATGCTCCAGAAGAAGAAGAAATAAAATCAATATGCCCTTATTTGGGAAATAATATAAAATAAAATAACAATGACAAATTGTAATTAGAACAATACAGTCAAGATACATTCCTCACCATCGCTAAACAGCTGACATATGCAATTTAGCATCTTTAATTTAAAGCTAACGAGTATCAGCTTTTAATGAAAATACTGAAAAATTACCTATTATATTGCTACGTTTATTAACTTTTTAAGAAATAAAAATACGGAATTTATTAAAGTTGTTTTAGTAAATTTGAAAACGATGGAACAAACGGCCTTATAGGTCAAATGGGTAAGCGCACTGGTTTGGAAATCACATAGGCTATCTTTTGCCTAGTGTCAAATCTATAATTTAAAAATAAAAATTCTTTTTGAGAAGAAGGATTGCGGTTTTATATAAGTGTCATGTGCTTATTTTGAATTTCCAGTAAAATAATGCATTCAAAATCAACACAAGACAACTATGACATCATCAAATACGTCTTAACTACCTTACTTTCCATACATTTTGCACTTTATCTGTTTCTGTTTAATAAACAAAAAAATGTGATATAAATGATGTTTGATATTAAATTGTCTACATTTAAAGAAAACCTGCAGACATGGTTTTGGTTTCTATTTCAATTTACCTTGTTACCTTGTTATAAAGAGTTATTAAGCGAAAATGTTTTAATCAAACTTTTTTGTGATTTTCGAAGTCTAGATATACAGCAAACTTCATAATTTCGACCGCTTAGCGAATTACGTTTTTTTAAATGCTTAAATAAAAGACTTTCGTACAATACTTACTACATAGTGATTACTGGTATATTGACCCAAGGATATTGCAAGCCTAGGCTAATCAAGGCCCTTAAAAAGTTTTATAGCCGTCATCCAATCACAAAATTGTGGATAAGTATGTAGACATTGTATCCAAACTTATACTGGATATATTTTACTTACCATAGTTCTTTGTTCCTTTCATTCTCAAAATTGACTCGCACGTGACGGGCGAAGCTAGCTAGACAGGAGGTACTTCCCCTACGGAGCACCCGGCCTCTCTTCCTTGATGGAAGTTCACGTGTGTAACTAATTTTGCAAGTTTTCAAAGTTTTTACTTTGTTTTTTTTTTTTTTTTTTTTTTTTTTGGGGGGGGGGGGATTGTGATATGGACAAGGACTGTTGTGTTTGTTTTATTTTATAGCTATTATTTAATCATATTTTTCATTTTGGTTTAAGCAGACATGCAAATTTGTTTTATTTTATAGCTATTATTTAATCATATTTTTCATTTTGGTTTAAGCAGCCATGCAAATTTAAACGATTTTTGACTCAAGGCTTTATAAGTGAATTGTAGAATACTAAGAAATTCTTAAAGTATTTTTTTGCAAAATCATGTATTTTTGTTACAAATTAATTATCTAATTGAAAATTGTCACGAAAGATGTAAATTCTGCCAAAATTTACCTTTGGAGAGATATACCTCTTTTTATTTTAGCATTGCATAGTCTATCGTTTTACCCTAGTCTCACAATAATTCTGTAACTAAACTTTTTTAACTTAAATCTAGCAAATTTAAAATCTAAACAAATTTGTTACTTGTCTAGATGTTTTAGGAATTCAAAAAAGTTATTTTAAAGATCACTTCAACTTGTAATATTTGTAACATCGGTATTTAGCTTTATCAAAAAGAATGTTTGTTTTTCATTCAAAAAGAGATCGCTAAAATTTGATATGGTTTAGTTAAGGAATGATTGTGAACCGAGGCCTGCTAGTTAATTTAAGTATTGCTTTGATAGGATGAACCTATAAAATCGACAAAATTTTAAGCATTGTTTGATACATATGTCATATATATCACGATCCAATGATAATGAAACATTATAATGGATTTTAAATCTAATAATGAAATAGTAACTAGTTCTTATATCCATTTATTCCATCCAGCGATAAATATTTTACTAATTTTACTTTTGATTTATGGTATTTTAATAATATCTGGAGATGATTAACCTATATCAGTTTCTGAATTTAAAAGACATTTGCAATGTTTTAGTGGTAAAAAATTGATAGACAAGTAAAACATTTTAGTAGTGAATATATTAATTTAAAAGAAAAGATTATCATTTTCGGCCTAATCAAACGCAGAAATCTTTGCCCTTAACTTGCAATGGTTTCTTTGTTTCAATGTTCTATGAAAAAAGAGTTCATTATTTACACTGATTTTTGCACTATTGCGCAACCAGATGAAAAACTGATGACAAATTTTTTATAAGAAATATATATCTTTTAAGTGTATCAAACCACATAAATCATACTCAAAATGAAATTACTTGGTTAACAGTTTAAAGCTTTAGAACAAATTCATATCGTATAAGAGTCTTTTTTAAGATTTTATAGTCAAAAGTGTGTGTGTGTGTGTGTGTGTGTGTGTGTGTTCCCCCAACAAATATCGAGTAGCCCATTTCCTTAGCAATGACTAAAGACAATAACCAAAAAAGATACAAAGTAAAAACTGATTCTAAGATGGCTAATAATTTTTATCCAGACTATCAACATTGTTAAGTGTATAAGTAATAAGTATATAGAATAATTGCATGTAACGTCCAACTCAAGATTCATTTGAAATATATCAAACAGTTTCTAGATGGTAAAGGAAACCCGAATGCTTGGAGAAAACCACCAATACCAAACATTAGTCTGCTTTCAAGGCTTTTTAACTTATAAAAGAGAAGAAAAATGTTGTAAAACCACCGAGATAAAAGCTGTTCAACTGCAACAGTAAAAATAAACAAACGTTTGTTAGCGATTTTCTTTCTCAAGTCTTCAAAGAAGTAGTTACGTTTCATTGTTTTTATTAAACCCTTATTATTATAATGTCATGACAACAAAGTTGTTCAAAACACTGACGTCATTGAGAAAGAGCACTTCAAGATATCGACGAGTGTCTTTAAACGCTGGCTGTAAACATTCTAGCTTTTATTATATTCATTACATTTTCTTGGATAAATTAATTAATGCACAAGGATTCTAAACTTGGTGGAAGATTTAATGAGATCAAACACGCATTGATCTTTTACGGTTAGATCTTTCATTTGAAGTTTTTCACAAATGACATCAAAGACCGTTCTTTTACTTTGATTCTCAGCAGTTATTTTTAAGTTTAAATAATTAATTTCATTTTGATTCACAGTTTAACATGATGAAGTTTTCCTTGAATAGAAATTTTCATTTCTCATTTAATTCATTTTGCTAGATTTCACAAACAGGCGTAACTTAAACAGATAAAATGAAACAATTAAGAGTTTTGATGTATACTTTTAATTGAGTTCTTGGTGATTAAAGACGGTTTTTGTTATATGTATGATAACAAATTCTGACAGATGATATGTAAAATGTTTACGCATAGTAATAATATTTAAGAACTCAAAGACAATTTATGCATATTTCTAGGTGCTCTGTATATTTACAGATATAACTAATGGCACATCTTCTGATATTCTACTATATATAACCTTTGTTTCTTCTTATTCATAACTGAAGCAATTATACGCAGATGTCTTATTTCAAGGCGGATACAATAAAGACATTTCCTACCTAACAGCATGTACTCAGTAACACTTAGAGAACTCACAACAGAACCTAAATTATTTTTCTTTGTAAAAGAAATATTTTTATATAAAAATAACATAAAAAGTCTGACCAATCTGAATTCTTAAACAAAAAAAGAATATTTGCACCATAAACATTCTACAATTACCAAATGTTGCAATAAATAATATACTACTGGCTTTGAACAATCAGCAATTTCTACTGATTCTTAAAACCACAATATTCCATCTGTATTATTACATGCAATATAAAGCAGATACAAGTGTTCCCATGACAATTTTTGAGAGATGAAAAAGCTTTTTTTTTCTACATTTTTGTGGATAGTTGCGCTATTACTAAAGTTAGATTTAATTCATTTTGTTTTCTTTAGTAAGTAATTTTATCTTATTTTACTAACAAATCATATTTAGTTACAAAGCTAAGAACATTGAGTTTCTTGTTAAAGAATATAAAGATTTTATAAAGACCGTGTACATAGAATGTTTCTATCCCGGAGACCGGAGACAGTAAACAGTTTTTTAACATTTTAATATGCTACTTTTGAATCTGTATTACTTAATCCATTCAAAAGTAGCATATGAATGTATATTTCATAAAAAATTCAAAAGCAGCATATGGCAACATTATTGGATATCATTTTTATTCCTCAATTTCTTTCAAATTGCATATTTATTTTTTTATTTCACGTACTGTGTTTTATAGAACGTAAATGGTCTGATTACAAAATGGGATATGTGGAATATACCCATTCATTTACTTATATGATATGTAATTCTCTCTGGTGTAGATTCTGAACAACAGGTTTACGGCTAGAAAATTGTTTTTACGTATGTGTCGCCAAAACATAGTCAAATAACAATAACATTTAATATTTCCCTCCTGTTTTATATTGAATTCGTTTTCATCACGTATTAAAGTAGGCACGTTATCAATAGGCAGTACTTTGTGATGAGGATTAATTTTCGAAATGTGCACATATGGCACATCAAAATGAAACAGGTATTTTTGTTAAATATTAATGGAATGCATTTTAAAAGCTCGCAATGACGAACATTCAATTCTGGATATTTACAAACCATGTAACTTTTTATATAACTGTACGTTTTATATGATTTTATTTAAGAATGGGAAACATTTGTATTTGTACGTACCGAGTTATGTCCCCCTGAATCCAGGTGGCGGTCCTACGCTACTGTCATTGACCTTGTACATTCACTGTTGAACACTCTTTCTGCTTGCGTTATACTTTTATTTGTTCAGTGATGGCTAGCAGTTATAATGATTATGGATCATGGGGTCTTCCTGCGTTGAAAGAAGAACTTAAAAAGCGTGGTGCAAGAGTTTCGGGCAGAAAAGCAGAGTTAATAGAGAGGTACACATTCGCGATCGTAACCTTGCCACAGGGCTTGGTCTCGTAAGCTATTAAAATATTTTTCTAAGATTCGATATGTCAAGATTATCGTGTATCGCTGCATAAATGTCATCTTGCACACCACACACAATATTTTTGTGATTAAAAAGGTAATCGTAATCAACACCTGTGTATAGATATATAATTTAATAGTTGCAAATAGTAAATGAAATGACCACTTCCCCACAACTTCGATGGGTATTGGTATTTTAGGCCCCAGGCCAAGCCAAGAATGTTTTACTTGAATCTAGAGAGTCAGGTTTGGGATGGTGGGGAAATCTAAGTGCCTGGAGAAAACCACCCATCTGCAAGCCATCAAACTGATAAACTCCTGGACAAGGAGCTGTCTGATTGAGATTTGAACTAGCTATGAGAGGCATCTTAAAACAACTTTAAATCACTTAGCAATTATTTACATCTTGATATAAGTGAGATATTGATGAACTATCAATGATTAATATATTAAAAATAATTAAAAGACTTTATACTTTTTTACATTTATTACATTTAAGTGTTCAATCAGAATGCTCTTTTGTCATGCACAGTATAACTGAAAAATATATTTAAATAAGTTTATTAACATCATTTGTGTATGACACTGACTGCATAAATTTGTATTTTCCTCAAAAAAAAGGGGAAAAAATCAGTTTTCACATAGTTTCCCAGTATATGGAATGCTACTTTATAATGACTGCACTTCAGTATCTTTAAATGCATATGGAAATTATTTTCATCTTAGTAACAATGTTAGGTCCTGTTTCAGATTAGAAGCATATGATAGAAATAAAGATTTTGGGAAAGAAACTATGTCTGAAGAATGGAATATGGTTATACCAGATTTAAGAAAATACAAAGATTTAAATAAAGATTCTGATTTTGTGGAAATTAAATACTCTACTATTGAGTCATATTTGGGACTATATGATAAATGCATTGATAATGATGCTTCTTATTTATATAATCATAGATTTTTGAAATTTGTAAGGTCTTCTTCTGAAAATGACAAATTTTATGTTCAGTCACAGTGTCGTGCACAAATGAAAAAGAAAGTGTTATATAAAATTGATATCTGTTTAGATAAATCTGGTTCTGTCCATGAAGCTCAATGTGAGTGTGGAGCAGGCATGGGTCCTTATGCTCACTGCAAACATGTATGTGCAGTTTTACTTTGTTTATATAAATTTTGTTCTTCAGGTGAAATGCTCACAGAAGAGACCTGTACACAAAGATTACAAACTTTTCATCAAGTAAAACCATACACTGGTAGTCCTATTAAGTCAGCTAATCTACCCCTTGCTAATACAAATATTAATGTTAAATTTGATCCTAGGCCAGAGCAATATAGAAACACACCTCAATACAATAATTTTTTCAGAAATACATGCATAAACCATTCATCAGTAAATAGTATGCCAATATCACAGCTTTTCCCTCCAGCAAATCCTTATGCTTTAGATCTAGACCATGATTACTGTCAAGAAAAACTCTCAGAAAAATGGCTCAAACTGGCTAAGATTTCAGAAATTTCTGACAAAGATATTGAAGATATTCAAGTTGCAACAACTGGTCAAAATAAAAATAATAAATGGTTTTCAGAGCGATGTAAACGTTTGCAATCCTCAAAATTTGGAAAAATTTGCAAAGCAACTGACAGAACAGATTTTAAAAATTTGGCAAAATCCTTAACTACTGTATGCAAAAAAACAACACCACCACTTATTCATGGCAGAATATATGAGTCAATTGCCTTAGATCAATACTCCAATAAAACTGAAGTAGTAACAGAACCCTGTGGCATTTATGTAAGTAAAACTCACCCATATATTGCAGCTTCTCTTGATGCTTTAGTATTTAATTTGATAAACTTGTTGAAGTCAAATGCCCTTATAGTGCAAAAGACAGCATTATTTCAGAAAATACTGTTCCTTTTCTTAAAAACATAGTCGGTAATCTACAACTCAGCACTACACATGATTATTACTATCAAATTCAAGGTCAGCTTTTTTTGCACAAATAAAACTGAATGTGACCTAATAGTTTACACTTTCAATGATCTGAAAATTGTTAATATTAAAAGAAACGACTCTTTCATTAATGATATGGTATCAAAACTTACAGTGTTTTATGAGAAATATTTTAAATATGCTGTACTGCAAAAATTTTTCTATAAGGAATATGATCAATATTCATTTTGAAATACCATTATTGGATTGTCACATTTTCATGTTACATGTAGGGTATGCCTGTATGGTGTATCTCGACATCTTTTTACACCAATTACTAAAATGTTTTAGTGAAAAAAACTATTAAATCGTTAAGAAAACTGTTGTCAAAAGAATATTTAAAATTACATTTAAATTACAATCTGAATGATTAAGAGAGTAAAATATCCTTAAATATATATAAATAATTAAACTTAATGCAGATGTTTTTATAAAAAAAGTTATTTAAAAATAAATATGTTGTATTTTTAATGGTATGGAGTTTATGCGAATTATTGAAAATCAATGATCTAACTGTACATGCATATAAGCAGACTTTTTTCTCTAAATTGAACTTGAAGGCTGTCTTGTTTACTTAATATGACTTATAATATTAAGTACAAAGAATATGAAATGTAAAATACATGTACACTTCAATAAAAATGTAAATACTATATACACTTCAACAATTTGTATTTTAAAATCAAGTAATGCAACAATATTTTCAATACTTGTACACATTGAAAATAAAATGTCATTGAAATTATAGTGGACAGAGACTTCTTATTCTTGGGTAGAGGGAGAAAGGGGCAAGAATCTACTATATTTACAATACTTGCAGGGCATGGATGGATGACAAAATGGTCTGCAGCACTGGCACACAGATAACAATACATATCACTCTTGAAGGTCATGGTGCTTGCTTTGTATGTGGGAAAAAGCCCCATTATTAACATGACTAGGTGATCAATACAAGTGAAATAATATTTCACAGACATAAAGACTATTTGAAATTGTTGGTTGGTATTATATATATTTCTAATTGGTGTATATGAAAAAAAAACAGAAAATGGTATGCTATTTTACATTATAAGCTTTGGATCTTATTAATCAAATATTTTCTGTACATTCTACATGCAACATGAATATTAATGTGATGACGAACTACATATATCAATGTTTAAATTTCAACACAAAATACTTGTATATGAGGGTGCATATTCAGAGAATTATTGAAGCTTGTAAACATTGCAACAAAGAATTGCATCAAAATACAAAAGTGCTGGTACTTACAATGTAAATAAATATGTGAGAGCATCATAATGTGTAATACCATGAAAACGACAAAAACAAAATTGCACTTGTGTCTAGGCACTAGATGATACAATGCAAGTCCTAAAATTGCAAAGCATAAAACAAAGAAATGTTATTTCTGATGCTAATTTTGTTTCTGTGGTATTCATTGGGGTTGTTAAAATTTTATTAGTTTTAGCAAGCCCAATAATTCGTTCAATATGCACCCTTTTACTTGATATTTTGCGGTCATGTAAAACAGCTTTTCCACTCATCCTGTTTTTCTTGCTAAAAAATGTAGGGATGTTAATTGCAACATCATATGGTGCAAAAATATCCTGAACATTGAAGCCTTTGTCAGCCATAATGGAGTCCCCAGGATCACAAGCTGTTGTAAGATTACTTCTTTCAACAATTTGTCGATCACTGGAAGATCCCCCATATGCTGGAGACAAATATGAAATTAAACCACCTGGAGTTGCACCTGCAAGTACCTTTATAGTATTTCTATTTTTATAAGTAGAAAAAGTGCTCTGTTGTGCAATGGGGGGCTTTGGTTTTTTAATAGGGCATTCTGTACCATCAACTATAACTCTTGTTGTTGGGAATTTCAGTTTAAAGTCAGATGGACAGAAATATCTAACCAAATCTCTGTCTGGCCAAATATCCAGTTCTCGCCACTGATATGCCATGAAATTTACCAAGGTTATCCAAATATTAGAAACAGAAAATTCAGAAACATTAAACAGACGACTAAGCTCAAAATTAGTCTTATGTTGTCTTAATTTAATTAATGTAAGAAAAAATTGATTTGCAACTGACAAATTATCCACATTATTGTACTGATAATTCAAATGATATGCAGCTTCACCTAAAGTTGAAAGAACAAAAATAAAATCATCATATGAAGATAAACCTGTGTAAAACAAAATACCAGCATCATCTTTTATAAAGTTTTCAACTGCTAACAAGGGATATACAGGTGTCTGGGTAAATATGTTGGAAGATGTGGACTGACCAAGACATTCTTCTTCAGGTGTTGTATCAGCTGTAACAGTTGTTTCACATTCTGTCAATTCAACAGTGTCTTCTACCTAAAAAGATTTAAAAAAAAAATTAATTCTATATTATCGATAGGATGAGTGGTCTAAAGTACCGGTATACACTTAAAATATTTCTTACTGCTTTGGTTCATATTAATCAGTTTGCTTGCTGAAGCTCACTAGTTTTATTCAGACACTCCGGTTTCGTCCACTATCCAAGGACTGGGATGCTTTTTGTACTTTTTGCATATAAAGGTCAAACACACATCATCACTTAACTATGTTAATAATGTTACAGATCAAGTTTCACATCAGTATATTTTACCTTAATATCTTCATCTGCATACAAGACAGGGTGCTGCATGGTGGTGGCAAAAGTAGCGATGTATTCTCGTCCAGAACAAAGAGATCCAGACTCACTTTTGGCATTGCTGTCCAATCCTACGTTCCATGTAAATACACTGGGCACAACATTGGCCTTAAGTTGTCTTTTTGAGGGTTTAGTGCCTGTAAAATTATATTTTATTTTCCTGTTAATTAATGTTATTTTATTTATTTGGCATATTCATCTATTTAGTCTAACACTACCAAATTTTTAAAAATTAACTTGACATTTTTACAGCCTTTTTTTAAAAATGATTATAAGAAGTCTTGGTGGAGGCACAGGGCATTTCCCTCTATTTTGCACCAGCTATGCAAATTTAACAATACATCTAAACCTTTATTCATTACTATGGTTATAAAGTATGACAATACTTTCTTTAAAAAAACAAATACCTGGTAAAAGAAATAGTTTAATACCAAATTAAATCATCATTGTTTTTGTTAGTATTCTTGGAAAATTTAGCTTTCAGGACTTTTCTTTGAAGATTAAAAAAGTAATAAAAATAATTAAATGCAAACACAATAAAACATATAGGAACGAGAACAAATAAAGTATGATGTATCAATAAATTGCATTGTATAAGGCCCTGGGTAGGAATCGAACCTACGTACCAAGACTATGATTGATGAGCAATATAACCTTTGATACATGATTATCATACATAAAAGATTTAACAAAAACAAAAATGAATACTTACTGATTTTATTACTGCTCCATACTTACCAGATAAGACAACAGTAAATATTATGTCACAAACTTTTTCACTTGGCCATATTTTCTCTACCATGTTATACACATGTACCAGGGACATCATCAAGCTGAACATTTAAACATAAAAAAACCCATAATTTTGTCAAACATAAAAAAGAAAACTAAAAGTAAAAAAGAAAAGAAAACTAAAAGTAAAAATAAACTTAGAAATTGAGCAAATGTAATCAATTCTTATAAACAACAACTTCATATATCTGATGATAAGGTAGTTATACCACCTACCCCCACAGAGATTTTTGTGAAAAAATTTGGTATTGACCTGAATTGGTGAATAGGTTTTGTTTTGCCGATGAACTGACCAGGGACAGTCTTATTTGGATAAAATTTGCTGCCGAAGGTGGAGGGGGGGGGGGGGTAGTGGTGGTGGTAGTATATATAGTCATTTGGAAAATGAAAATTGACACAATTGCTGAAATTAAAAAAAGGAAAATGTAATTTAAAAACCCTTAATTCAAGTTTGATGTACCAAACTTAGTTTCTCCAATATAATCGGAATTCAAAAAATGGTTCCCGCAAATAACGCTACTCGGTTTAGGATCCCACAATTTAAATTTCTGTTCTGTAGAGTTCCGCCGAATGGCAATAACCCACAATTTCCTTAGCTTTGGATCCCTGGGAAACGAATGTCCACCTCTGTTTGAGCATCCAGGCACGCAACAGCATGTAAACGGCATTTTTATATTCAAGTATGAAAGAACTGCTCAATGTAACAATGTAAACAATGGCGGTAGTTGGACCGGATCGATAGCAGCGCCACCAAATTTAAAGAAACGAACCATAACCCACAAATGTAGGCCATTGTATTTCATTTTTTTACGTAGTTATCGAAGTGTAACAGCCTGAAATTATCACTTTTTGTGTAAAACCGCATAGCGTACGCATAATTGATGATAATTTCACATTGTTATACCCCGATAAAAAATCTAAAAAATCGAAGTATCTTTATTTTTCTAGGTGGAATCTTTGTCGGTCTTGAAGAAATTCTCGTTTGTTTACAATCTGAAAATAACTTATATTAATAAAGACCTCAGAAAAACTGAAATGAAACAAACATACCAATCCTTGTTCCAACCACAATCCAACAAAAATCAAAATTATAAGGTTAATTAGGTTTGTTCAGTTCGGTTGGGACATGTAGTCAAGATTAATTTATGGACTTTTTTACTGCCACCATTGTGTAAGTAATATAGTAATCATTCGAATAACTGTTTACTTCTAGATCATTTGTATTTTATCGCGTATTAAATTATATTTTCTCTTTTATATTTGAACGCGTCATGTTTTTTATTAATATTGACTTCTGAAATTTGCAGCATTATTTGGAATATTATGTGTTAGTATTGCAGGACTGTACTTTGAGTATATGGTTTTATATGCAAGGCGAGTTTGGATATTTTTTATTTATTTGCACACATTTTTTGTAAATCATGATTCTTGTCAATTTTTAATCGATTTATTTTGTACACATTAATTGAACATTATGAAATTTGCAGCATTATTTGGAATATTGTGTGTTAGTATTGCAGGACTGTACTTTGAGTATATGGTTTTATATGCAAGGCGAGTTTGGATATTTTTTTATTTATTTGCACACATTTTTTGTAAATCATGATTTTTGTCAATATTTTAAACTGCATTTATTTTGTACACATTAATTGAACATTGTGAAATTTGCAGCCTTATTTGGAATATTAGGTGTAAGTGTTGCAGGACTGTACTTTGAGTATATGGTTTTATATGCAAGGCGAGTTTGGATATTTTTTTATTTGCACACATTTTTTGTAAATGATGATTCTTGTCAATATTTTAAACTGTATTTATTTTGTACAATTGAACATTATGGTTATTGTTAACAGCATTGTATGTTGTAGTTCTTTACCTTCTCCGGAGCTTTATGCTAAATGTTTATTTAATAAAGTGCTATATACAGCATAGTAAAGAAACAACGATCTGCAGTTCAACATGGCTGGTACCCGCTCCAGAACTCTTACAGAAAA
Source organism: Tegillarca granosa (assembly GCA_029721355.1). NCBI lineage: Eukaryota > Metazoa > Mollusca > Bivalvia > Arcoida > Arcidae > Tegillarca > Tegillarca granosa. The sequence goes on along the minus strand of CM056601.1, from coordinate 37,549,332 downwards.
AGGCATTAGTTTATATGAATCCTTGTATAATGGCCAAGTACAGAAGAAGAAGCTAAAACTGGTCAGGTTTTTAGATATTATTTATCCCTCTATGCCTCTAAATGAATTATCAGATTATACGGATAGTCTCATTGTATCCATTGCAGACAATGAAGACTCGGTGTCATTATTTATAAAATTTCTGGATAGAAATGGCAATAAAATAGTGATTTGGAGCGCTCATCATTGGATATGATTTACACCAGTGATAAGGGAAGATTTAATAGGACTGTTCTCAAAATTGACTCCTTAGTTAATGAAGCACATATTGATGTTATTTCAAACCTCAAGGAAAACCTCGGGTTAGAAGTATCTCACAAGGGTTCAAGGTCAAATACCCAGGAAAGCTCCAACATTAAGTCAGAATTTTCACACTCAGCTTCAAGGTCATCATCACATAAAAGTTCAAAGTCATCGTCACATAAAGATTCAAGGTCATCTCTTTACACCAGATCTTCATCAAGCTCATAAAATGTGTCCGTTATGTTTTTGAAACAAAAGGCTCAAGTTGAGGCCAAAAAGGTTAAGTTAAAAGCGGCCATGCATGGATGCAGAAATTCACCAAAAACAAGCAGCCTTACAGGCAGATTTAGCTATTCTTACAGCCCAACAAGAGTTTGATAAAGCTGAAGTTAAACACAAGGTGTTCATGGAAGAACTGACAGATTGTGACAGTGTCGGCGACTTGTCAAACGACCTTGATAGTGAGGTGTCTGCTAGAACTGACCAATATGTTGAGGATCTAAATCAAAGGCTTGCTTTTACTGCACCAGACTCATTACCCACGTCGACCTCTATCCAGGAAGTAGTTCAAACTTAGCCTACCACATGCCAGTAAAGAACAAAATTTTCAGACTGTGACACCTAGCACTAAATATGACGAGCAAGTGCCATATAGCTTAAACCGTATGCCTAATACAGTTTTATTTGCGACCTGGGATAAGGTTCCTTTAGCATCAACACACACTGACATCCCTCTACATGTACATAATACTAAACCTGCCCTTGTACCACAGATGGTTGGAGTACACCGCATCCACCTGTCGTGTCACATACTCACACCCCTATCTACTGGGTACATTCTTCTAGACTCTTCTACCCGTTCTCGACTCATAGATGAAACACCTCCGGTGAAAGTTGTACCAACGCCTACAGCAAGTTCTAGTCTAGCAGGTGTTTAATACTCCTGTGTCCACAGACAAATTTAGAACATTCCCTGACCAAGTTGCAGGAAAAGTTGAATATACTTCACCACTGCATGATCAGGCAGTTGAAAGACAAATAACATCTAAGACTGAAGACTTGTCAGACACACAAGTTGTTGTCCCTAGTATAAGAGTTGATATTGCACTGAATCCCCAAGCATCAATTTACACGCCAGCTTCATCCACTACAACAGAGGCTCAAGCATTCACAAGTTTCCTTCTCAAGAGAGAACTGCTTTTCTCTAGATTCAGCACGATCCAGGATACACCTGAAACATACCTTATGTGGAAGTCCAGCTTTCAAAGCATACTGAATGACCTAGTTGTCCCCCCGATGGAAGACATGGGTCTCTGAGTGAAATGGCTTGGACCTTATTCTTCTCGAAAAGCTTCCAGTCTTCGGTCATCTTATCCATTGAATCCATCCATACGTCTTATATGGGAGGGACTTGATCAAAGGTATGGTAGCCCTGTGGTCATTGAGGATACTATAAAACGGAAACTTAACTCTTTCACCAAGTTAACCAAGTTCGACACCTCAAAGTTTTATTACCTTCTTGATGTCCTGTCAGAAATTGATGCTAACATGCAGAACTTGAATCATGAGGACTTTTTATATTACAACTCTTCATCTGGAAACATACAATAGTCAATAAGCTGCCTTAAGGAGTTCAAGAGAAATGGACAACACGTGCTCATAAATATAAACAGAATTACCAAGTACCCTATCCACCATTTTCATACTTCAGAGAATTTGTCAGTGACATCACTCGCATGAAGAATGACCCAGGATTTGTTTATGAACAGAATACTTCTAGTGTACGTTTTAAGTTTCAACAACATGGAAGTTTAGTGCATAGAAGACACAAAAGACAGGAGGTTACAGATAATGACACAAAACAACCGTTTTGTCCATTTCACCGCACAAATCATTAATTCAACAAATGCCGTGAATTTTGGAAGTTGTTACTAGAAGACAGGAAAAAGTTCCTCAAGAAGAACTCAATCTGTTTCAAATGCTGTCGACAGGAAAAACATTCCTCTAAGAATTGCTATGCTATGCGGTGAAATGTGAAGTATGCAAAAGCAGCCGTCACCCAACTGCAGTACACGTCGATATTCAGCCTGAAGAACATTTACCCGATCAAGAAGGGGAACAGGTAACGCAACAATCTAACAAAGTCAAGTCATTATGCAGTCAGGTATGCGGGATTGAATCTGGATTTATCAAATCTTGTGCAAAGACAATTTAAGTAAGTTTACCCAAACGACCAAATGACCAAAGTAATCAATCTCTTGCCAGATCTTTCATTTTTCAATGTCCTCGTATTCAGGAGTTGTATCTACTGTTGGCAGGAATGGATAATATTTAGGTCAAATATTCCCAAAAAAACGTCATTATTACGGGAAAACGTCACTTTATGCGATTCCATTGCCAATAGAAATAATTTTACTGTAGAAACCATATATGAAAGTGCCAGTCTTCAATTGCCAACTATTTATGAATGCAACCAGATTCCAGATGCTCGTCATGAGATACCAGTACCTGAAGCAGCGCTTTATCACCCTTATCTGCGTGAGTTGGCCGACTATATCCCAACTTTAGATCCTAAAGCAGACATCCTCCTCCTCATTGGCCGTGACCTAACTGCAGCTCATCATGTTTTAGACCAGAAAATTGGACCTATGGAAGGACCAATTGAGCAACATTTGAAATTAGGATGGGTTATCATCAGAGAGGTATGCCTTGGTAGTGCACACCAACCTCACGTTATAACTAACAAGACTCACATCTTGGCAAATGGAAGACCTTCACTTTTGACAGGTTTTCCGATATTTGAAAGGGCCTCACAAGATTACAAATCGGGTCTCTCGACGGAAGACAAAGAGTTTTGTACAAATGTTGGAGTCAAATGTTGTTAAGGACCCTTATGGTAACTGGGAAGCTCCTCTTCAATTTGAGTTAGATCGTCCAAGATTACCAAACAACACGACCCAAGCTGTTCGACAGGCTCTATCCCTTGATGCAAGTTTAAGGAAAAATTCTAACAAATGTGCTCACATGATGGAGTTTATTGGACCAGATAGCTATTACTGCTGATATCAAACAGATGTTTTACTGTTTTAAAGTGGCTAAACATCACAGAAACTACCTCCGATTTCTATGGTATCAAGACAATTGCCTTTAGAATCCACTCATAAAGTACAGAATGACATCAAATGTCTTCGGAAATTCACCTTCTCCAGATGTGGCAACCTATGGATTACGTAAAGCTGTGGAAATGCAGATTTAGATGTCCCTGATTTTGTCACTAACAATTTCTACGTTGAAGATGGGCTTATTTCAACGACAACTGCAGAATTTGCTGTTTCTCTAGTTACCCGGACTCAGCAGACTCTAATGGACAATGGCAACATCAAATTACACAAAGTGGCTTCTAATTCACCAGATGATCTTAAAGCATTTAACCAGAAAGACCTTGCAGTTGACGTCAAGGATCTTGATCTTCAGTCTGAAAATCCACCTCTTGGGTCTACTAGAACCTGACAGTTGATTTGTTCACATTTTCTTCAGATGCTGTAAATAGTCAGTATACTAAACATGGACTTCTAGCCACAACCAACAGCCTGTTTGATCCCATTGGATTAGCTGCACCTGTTGTACCGAAGGGAAGGCTACTATTTCGTGACTTAATCACATCTACTACTGACTGGGATGAAATATTGCCAGAAGAACACATCTCTTAACCATCTCAGTTCTTGCCACATTTAACGTCAGTATGTTCCAGGCACAACCTTCAATAATGATGACAGTGAAGTTCATATCTTTTCAGATGATCTAAAGACTCTATATCAGCTGTTGTTTATCTACGAAGAAAGGATGCTGAAAATCAAAATCAAATTAGTTTCTTGTTAGGAAAGGCAAAGGTTGCACCTAAACATGGACACACAATTCCACGCCTTGAACTATGTGCAGCAGTATTGGCAACAGAAGTAGGTCTCACTATAAGTAAGCAGTTGAAAATAGTACCCGATAGCATTCACTTCTACACGGACAGTAGGATAGTTTTGGGTTACTTGTGATCGAGTCAGAAGATTTTACATATATGTTGGAAATCGTGTTGACAGAATTCTTCGTTTCTCTAAGCCAACACAGTGGTCTACTGATCAGAACATAGCAGACGAGGGAACACGATGTATTCAAGCAGCTGATCTTCAAAACAGCAAAAGGACCAAACTTCCTCAGGAATGAAATAATGTCAGATTCTGATAATTTAGATATCTATCCTCTCATAGAACCTGATAATGATAATGAGGTAGACCTGTTGTTAAAACCATAAAAACCACAACAAGCTGTGTAACATTGAGCTCCAGACACTTCGAGAACTTTTCTACTTGGAATTCGTTAGTCAGAGGCGTTGCCAAACTCGCCTATGATGAATGCTCTGAAAAGGAAAGATTACTCCAACATTCTTCGCTTGGTTACATTAAAAGACCTTGAAGATGCACAACTATTTATTCTTAAACAGACACAGCAAGAAGCATTCAAAAAAGAGATCCAGTGCCTAGAGAAATCAAAACCACTTCCCCTGAATAGCAGTATTCTAAATTTAGCGCGTTTTTTAGACATTGAAGGTCTCTTCCGTGTAGGTGGACGCCTGAATCTATCTAACTACAATATTTCAGAGAAGAATCTTATTATTATGCCAAAGAAACAGCATGTGTCTATACTTTTAGTGCATCACTATCATACTCAAGTATGACATCAGGGACGCCATTTTACTCCGGGTGCTCTTCGTCTGCAGGATTTTGGATAATTGGATCTAAACGCCTAGTCTCAACTGTTTTACAGCCGTGCATTCATTGTCGCAAACTTCGTGGAAAAGTCAGTTTTCAACTGATGAATAATCTTCCATCAGATCGTTTGACGCCATGCTTGCCATTCGCCAGCGTTGGAGTTGATGTATTTGGTCCATGGAATGTAGTGTCTAGACGAACTAGAGGAGGACTATCACATTCAAAACAATGGGCTGTGTTATTCACGTGCTTGGCATCTAGGACAGTTCATAGTGAAGTGATTGATGAAATGAGTACTTCTACCTTTATTAATGCTCTACGACGATTTTACTCCATACGAGGTCCAGTGAAAGAATTTAGATTCGACAGAAGCACTTATTTCGTTGGCTGTACAGGTGAACTAGGAATACGGGCAATTAATATAGAGAATTCTCAAATGACCAACTTTCTCCGTGACATGCAGACAATTTTGATATATAATCCACCACATGCTCTCACATGAGAGGTGTATGGGAGCGCCAAATAGGTACTGCGCGAATGGTCCTCGACTCGATGCTTTTTGGTATGAAGAGTAAATTCCTGACTCAAGATTTACTCACTATGTTGATGACCAAAGTTTCAGCAATAATGAACTCAAGACCACTCAGCAATGTTTCAACTGATCCTCAAGAACCGGAAGTATTATCTGCTTCTACTCTACTTACCCAAAAACCAGCATCCAAATTTGTAACTGATTTCTCACACCTGAGCATTAAAGATATGTATCGTCATCAGTGGAAGTGCGTTCCTTCAGACGACGGACTTGTTAGAAAGGGTGAAGTGAAAGTTTTTAGAGATGACAAGTCATCATCATTGTATATCAGACCCGTCAACGAACTTGTATTTTTTATGTCAACGGTGTTTACAGATTTGTATCCTTTTTTGCCTGAATAATATAATTTGAGTTTTGTTTCATAGACTATAAACCAAAGTACTAAAAGAACTATCGTAGATTGGAACTATTTCATAGTGAATACATAAGTGTTTTCATATAATGAACTGTTTCTATTGACATTAGTGATATACAAAGAGTATATCTGGAGGGGAGTGTGCTGCCTCGCCAGTGACTTATGTTTCATAACCCGAGTTGTTATCAGACGAAATCTTGACTTTTTTGAGTTATTAAACTTTGTACTTTCGTTTTCGATTTAAAACTGTATGTACATGTATTTAAAATTATTAGGTTAATTAGGTTTTTTCCAGTCACGTGATCAATTTCGCGGGAAAGTATCAGCATCTTTGTTCAGTTCGGTTGTGTCATGTAGTCAAGATAAATTTACGGACTTTTTTAATGCCAACATTGTGTAAGTAATATAATAATCATTTGTTTTTAATTAATATTGACTTCTGAAATTTGCAGCATTATTTGGAATATTATGTGTTAGTATTGCAGGACTGTACTTTGAGTATATGGTTTTATATGCAAGGCGAGTTTGGATATTTTTTAATTTATTTGCACACATTTTTTGTAAATCATGATTCTTGTCAATATTTTAAACTGTATTTATTTTGTACACATTAATTGAACATTATGGTTATTGTTAACTGCATTGTATACTGTAGTTCTTTACCTTCTCCGGAGGTTTATGCTAAATGTTTATTTAATAAAGTGCTATATACAGCATAATAAGCATTGTCATTTTGCAGAACTCTATCATTGTTAACGTCCATCAATAGTTGGTATTAAGCATAAGAGAAGAAAAAACAGTGCCAAGATTTAAACGGATTTTATAGTGATTATGCCCGTATACGTAAACTTATTGGTTATATATTGAGAGTATGTTCGAGACAAAAATTAAACATTTAAATATTTTTTTATAATGGCAACCAGCTTCATTTAGTTATTAATCCTGCAGCAAATTATAGCAAAAACCATCAGATAAAATAAAAATGATATTCGATAAAGGGAAAGTTTAGTTATTGCTCTGCTTTTTTCATTGCACTGGATATGAAAGCATATTTTGATGTGCCATATACAATGGCGCCTGTAACAAAAAACAATCTTAGAATCTCAGTTCTCGATAACTCTTTTATAACAACTATACACTATAGCAATGCTAAGTCATGTAATGTAATTCACTATTAACATTTGTTTGTTGTTACAGTATACAAAATGTAACCTTTTAACAAGTTTAAAAATGATAAAATGTGTGTAAATGTTATAGAATCTTTAACATCACCAAAATGTCATATTAGCTTTGGTAATTTGGTATATCAATACGAGGTATTTGAATCGACACATAAAGAAATGTTTTTTTCGCGATAGAAATAAATCAACTACCATTAATACAAATAATGAATGAATACACGCATCATCATACGAAAAAGAAAGAAAAAGGTTTAATAAAATCCTGTGTTATCACCTTGCGGTTACGTAATTATAAGTAAAGTAATGTTGTAGCTTTCAGGAGTCGTATTGGTTCAGAAATAAACACATCGTTATAGAAAACTCCTTAGTTAATCATGTCAGTTTCATTATCCTAGGTAATTCAGTAGTTTGCCAAAGGTGGATTATGGATGGACTGAAAGGTCCTTTAAATTGCACTTCTAAATTACAGCCCTTTAATCCCTACCTTAATGACAGCCCATTAATGAGTCTTAACGGATTTGAGTATTGTGTTCATTTATCTTACAAACTGACAATCAGAATAAAACCATCTCCGTGATAATTCTTAACAGTTTTAATTTCTAAAACTATCTATGATTGGTCAAAATGTTTAACAGAGAACAATCATTATGTACGATCACACGATTGAATGGTCCTTCCTCTACGATTGAATAAACAGATATGCGTTTGTGCTTTAAAATGAGCTTCAATCTGTTCATTAAATAGAGAGTTTGACTGCATTAATGTCAGGTTTACGAAACTTAGCACATTTATTCACTTCATTACATATAAAAAACGTCACACCTTTATTGATTTGAAATAGTACAACCTGCTTAAAGATATATGTCATATTTATTGTTTGGTTTCCTCCTTTAAAAGAACTTAATTTTCTACTTTATTTTATATTGTTTATTCAACTTTCATGCCATTACCTAGTAAAATTACTTGGGTAGATATGGCTCCAATACCTGTTTAAAAGTATTCGGTAAATGAAACCGATCAATGTTGCTTTGTTGTTATCATTATCCATTGTCTGACCAAGGTCGGCAATCTTTTGATATCTGTTCTGGTATTTGTTGTGTACGTTTTTAGCATATCGTCAAGTATGTGAAAGTCATCTGCAAAAAAATGTTATGTTAAAGGTAGTGGTAAAGTTTAAAATTTTGAACCAAGTGTAATTAATTTGCTTCATTGCGTCATAATTCTTACACTACAAAGTATGTTGTTCAGTTTATACATTCCACAGTATTTGTGTTACATGTAACAGGAAAAGAAAAGCAAGCTCTTTCAGTTGTGCTCAGATTTATTTTTACTGGAAAATAATTTAGTTGACTTGCTGTAAAAATGTATAATTTATACCTCGACGGAACTATGGAGGAAAGCGCCGAAGAAAAGGTGCCGTTAAATGCATTGTGTTATATTTTTCAGCAGTTAGGTTGCTCTCATCACAAGTCCTGAAAAACTGACTGTCGATAATATGGAATAGTGTTTCATCCAATATGTTTATTTGAACTTTGCTAAATAAATAAAATACAATTCGTTCTGTACTGTTATTTACAATATTATGTCTGTTAATATTATATAAACTGATTTATTAATCGACTAAGTATAAAATTAAGTTTTGCCGATAAAAATCTCTGCTAATCTGATTGTTACGGTCATAGATATGTAAACATGCTGACACACAGACAAGATACAATACTAATTTGATATGAAAAATTAAAATATAATACATATATATAATTTTGTTTAAAATAATTGTATGATAGAGTTTCTTATTTAAAAATTAGAAAGATACATTACGTGTCAAACTGACACGTGAAAAATGAGTAATGAAATAGGGAAAAAAATATAAATCAACCACAGGGAATTAGACAGGGTGTCAAAAAGAAAGGTTCGTGAACTATAAAATAAGCGTCACAATGGCCATGTCAAATAAACATAATATTCTTAAAGAATGATTTCGACTAGCAAAACCGTCAATGAAAGATTGATTAAAAATATTTTAAGGCTTCTAAGATGATCATTTAATATATACATATGCAAGTATCATTTAAGAAAGTTTGAATGGCATATCGTCTACATTATCGGTAAACTGTTAACTGCTTAAAACTGTTCATCGGCATACGTGTTTTTGTGCGAAATACAAATAATAAAGACATCATAAGAAACGTAAAATATAAAAGATTTGATGAATCTATTTAGCGTTTTAATTAAAAAAACGTTATTATCAGTTTTCAATGTTACTACAATATGCTGCAGATTATTCAAATGGTAATGTCTGTAATTAAATTTTTAAAAAACAAATCATATATTTTAACCATTTAAAATCAATATATTATCGATACATTCAACCTTTTCGATATATATATATATATTAGTGATCTTGATACATTTATCACAAATCTATTAATCTATTAAAGTGTTTTTAAGACTTATTGCTTTCTTGTCTGTCTATTGTAACACATTTTGCTTAAATAAGTCTGGAACTCTGTAAATCGCATTCGCGACTGTGGAATTTTTTTATGTTTATCTGTAAAACAAAAATTGTACAACAGTGAAAGAATATATCCAGTATATATATAATCTAGTTTTGTCAGAGGTTAAAATCCTTCAGAATTGTCAAAAAAACTGTATTTGATAAACATTTTAAAGAAATCTGGGATTGTCCAAAATAGTTAATTTCTTATGTCATTATCTTAATGCCTTGTTTTTTGTGTAAAGATGTAAGCTTGGTAAACAACCCAAAGGAATTTTACTGTTTAATACTTCCCACTTAAATACCGTGAACTCGTAATGTCTTTCAATTATCCGCATCACCTTAAGTTCGAAAGCTTCAAAGTTATTGTGCGTTTCCTACGTCCTTTGAATTTAGTTCCAGTGAATAAATAAAATGTAAAACATATCTTTGTCCTTTAGACCAGCTTTTAAAACACCAAAGGCATATATATATATATATATATATATATATATATATATATATATATATATATATATATATATATATATATATATATATATATATATATATATATATATATTACTTTTGAAATTGGCAAGATATAAATATTGCATACATGTACCAAAAATAGATCCCGAAGGAGTTTTTGATAAGCGACAAAAAACTAAACACTATTGAGAATTTAAAAAACCTTATTATTTCTAATTTTATTCCTCTCGTATGCAATAATGATGCATAAGTGCTTGTATAGTTAGCAACTATCAGATGTAAAGCTTACGATGTAATTGGCATCAAATATTAGATAAACTCAGTGCAAAAAGTTATCTCAACTAGAGTAAGCTTTTTTCAAAAAAAGCTCTTAAGCTCTTTCATTCTCTGAAAATTTGGTGCGTTTCAAAACGTTTATGACAAGAATTACCACCAGTCAAAAGGTTTCTTTCTCATTAGTTTTGTAACTGCCATTTTTAAATTTTGTTCATCAGTCTTACCAAGAAAACGGCAGAAAAAAATTACAATTAAAATAGTACAAATTGTATAACTTTTATTTTCTTGTCTTACAAGAAGAGTGAATTATATACACGTTATTATATACACAATAATAAAAAATGTACTTACTGATTGAAATTTAACAAACTAGGTTATTTTTTTCATAGTCATGTGTTCTACTAAATATTTATATTTGGGGTTTTTAAATTTTTAACATAACGAAATAGATAACTCTATTTGCACCATAACATCAAGTCTACATGGCTATAGTTTCTTGTAATTAATTGTATCTCGTCAAGTCATTCGAAAAAAAAAATTATTTAACAAGTCCATAGCACAGAAACAACTAGATATTTAGAGTGGGAATTTATGGGGAACTATCCCCAACAAAATTTAGGAATATATTTTATCTAGCCTCTTATATGAACAGATTTCACGCGTATGGTTGCTGTTGTGTATGTGTATTTATTTTCTTAACTTAGTTTTAGCAATCCCTTAAATATTTTGTTCAAATATAAACATAATTAAACGTTGTGTTTTTCTGAAATGACAGGTCTAACACTTGATAAAGAACCTCTGAAGACAAAAACTACAAGGCTTCTCATTTTAAAAATTTCTAGATAAATCACACGTCAGTTGACCGATATTCAGAAGCAGAACCCCGTCATTGTCCTTATTTCTGATATTAATATCCGTATATAAACGTATATATTTTGTATTTTCTTGATGTATAGTGTTATTGGAATGTATACTGTACCTAGAATATCGCTTAGAAAAACATCATAGAAATATGGGAAATAACATTGTTAATCGTTTTATACATCTCAAAATACGAATCTTAATATTTACAGCCCTAAAAAATGATTACTCGAATTCTAATATTACACTGAATGCTTTTAAGTGAAACTAATGATCAGACACTTTAATATACAACTTGTCTTTTGGGCCAATCCAATCGATGTATCTGCATTTATCACATTTTCTGTCAATTTCAGGTAAACTCGATGCAGTTTTTATATTTGTACATGCATTTGCATCTAGAATTGGAAGTAAAAAACTTAACAACTATCGTTCCATTATTGTTTGTCATATACATTTTTGGAGAACAAAACTCCATATTTAAACAAAATTATTCAAAAACATCAAAATTTCATGTAAAATTTATTGACCTAATTGGGAAAAATTACCAGACTTATTGAAAAAGTTGCTTTAAAGCTGCATTAAGTTTTTTAATTTTCTGAATTTTTTTATTTTCTAAATATATATTGTTTTAAAAATAGATATCCTCTAACCACGATCCGTGAGATTCATTTTCTAAAATTTCATTTTTTTAGCTGTAAATAAACGGAATCCTCTGACCGGTTGGTCAATGTTTAACGATGGTAATTATGAGCTTGGAGCATGCGCACGGATGTACGGAAAAACCCATGAATCGAAGGTGAAACATAACAAATTGCATTAATTGTCCTTAATTAGATATATCCAGATGTATTTCAAATGGTGTTATGTATCCCTTACTAAGTCACAAATGACAAATTCAACGAAGTTCTGTGTTTAATTTATCGTATTTCACCGTTTTGAAAGTTGTGTTTAAATGACCCGGGTTTTGATGACGTAACCATGTTCTAATATTAGATCCCAAATGCTGCATCTCGCTGGGTAATTTCTGTATTTATTCGAGCTTTTATCGTTAAATCGAATGTAACATTGTTCATTAGGAACACCATTAATTAGACTTTTGATTTTTCTACCCTTTACACCACTATCCCTCATGCTAAATTGAAAGAACGTCTAAAACAAATCATTCACTTTTCATTCTTTAACAAAAAGGGTAAACCAAGATATAAATATCTAGTGTTCAACAGGGATTCTTGTTATTTTGTAAAACACCATACAGACTGCAAACAAAAATATACTGAAGATACCATCAACAAAATGTTAGAGTTTTTGATAGACAACATATTTGTTGTGTTTGGCAATAATATCTTTCAACAAACAATCGGTATACCAATGGGCAGAAACTGTGCACCTTTGCTTGCTGATTTGTTTCTTTATTCATATGAATCAGATTTTTAACAGAACCTTGTCAAATCTGGAAAAAAGACTGTCGCTAAATCATTCAACTACACATACAGATATATAGATGACGTTCTTTCTCTAAAAAATCACAAATTTGGAGAATATTTGAATGTCATCTATCCAAGTTAGCTTGAAATAAAAGACACGACAGATCCTCCATGTTCTGCTTCATATTTGGACTTATACCTCAATTATGACAACCATGAAAGGTTACATTTGAAGCTATACGACAAACGTGATGTCTTCAATTTTTCTATTGTCAACTTTCCGTTTCTTTGCAGTAATATCCCTGCTTCTCCTGCGTATGGTGTATATGTTTCACAGTTAATACGGTACGGTAGAGCTTGTTCCCACTATTGGAACTTTCTGCAACGAAGCAAATTACTTACAATTTAATTGTTGACACAAGGATATTGCAAGCCTAGGCTAATCAGGGCCGTTTAAAAGTTATTTGGCCGTCATCACAATATTGTTGATAAGTATGTAGTCACTGTATCCAAACTTATACTGGATATATTTGACTTACCATAGTTCTTTGTTCCTTTCATTCTCAAAATTGACTTGCACGTGACGGGTGTAGCTAGCTAGACAGGAGGTGCTTTCCCTTCCGGAGCATCCGGCCTCACTTCCTTGATGGAAGTTCACGTGTATAACATATTTTGCCAGTTTGCAAAGTTTTTGCTTTGTTTTTAGGATTGCGACATGGACAAGGACTGGTATGTTTGTTTTATTTTTAGATTAGCACCGTATTAATTTTTTCTTCGGAAAACTTAATGCAGCTTTAATTCTGTACGTATAACAAATTTTTAATGTTTTCACCAACAAATTAACTATGTCCAAAATATCCCTTATGCACTTCCAAGTTTACAATATATAGATATGTTGTCATGATTTGAATATTTATGACGATCACCCCTTGAAAAATCCGTACAACAACGTTAACTTTTGGCTCTTTTCTTCATTTTTTGGATTGAAAAAATCTAAACTTTTTAAACTATATCTACTGCATTTTTTTACTTCAATTTCTTTTTAATATATTTTTTTTAAATTCAACACCATGTAGTACCATGTAGGTAAGGAAATGTGATTTGCATATTCATTCATTTAAACTCTGTTAACCTTAAAATACCTTGATGTAATATTGGGTGAAGCCCATTTGGGTCATTAAAGTCATTAAATTTCAGCTTTTGTTCCAAATCTGCGTTATGTACAGAAGAATTCGGAGAAGAATTTTCCATTTAAAAATAGAATTTGGTCAGGACAATATTTTTTAATTCAATCTTACTTTTATTTTTATGAGGAAAGATTTGAATAAAAGAAATATTTAGGAAAAAACCATGTGATAAACAATTATGGACCAATAGTAGAATAATGGTAGTCTTCTCAGAGCACCCTATGAGTGTAAACGTCTGTCTTTATCGGACATTTGTACTTGGCTCTTCGTAGCAAAATGAATTTTGGTGCTTATGATGTCCATTCAAAAAACTTTTAAAATATTTTATTATAACATTTAACAATATTTGTGACAAACTAGATATCACAATTGTACCATATACTACAAATAAACAATACCTGACAACAGAAAATGTCTTTAAACAAAATTTTACCAGAAAAAATACATGACATAACTGAATACAAACATACATATAACACTGTTTTTAAAACATTCCAAACTTGGGTCAAAGGTTGATAAAATACAGGTACTTTGAACAACCTAATAATTATATTAATATTTAAATTCCACGGACAAAAATGGAAACTATAAGAAGTTTATTTATGTTTGAACATAAAATTGTTTAATCACAAACTGAACTCCTCTCAACGATTTTGTAAAAAAAATTTACAAAATAAGTAGTTTATAAAAACGTATTTCACAGAATTTAAATGATCGAAGAAATAATGGGAGACTCAAGTTACTTTTCGCGTTTGTACAATTACCAATGAAGTTCTTAACACTAATACTCTCAAAATATCTTTGAAAACTCCATTCAAGACTTTTACTTAAATTTCACTAACCTCTCTAAAATTCCTTTTTGTTACAAAGGCCATTACTTCTCAACATTTCTAATTTGTTTCTTGAACAAAGAAACTTTACAGAACTTGAAACAACAAAGTAATTATCTGTTATCTTTATGACTGACTGATCAACATCTCCGATCAAACAGGTGATAGAAAGCTATTCAGGTTACACTATTTTTCAACTTCATCAGACTTTTACGATACTTTTTGATAATTTAAATTATAGCAAGTTTACTCTACTCAATACATGTTAAAATGTTCAGAAACACAGTACCTCTATAAACCTTGGGGTAATGATATTCCTGGTGGTCCGTGTATGATTCCTTTAATTCTCAAAATTGACTTGCACGTGACGGGTGTTGCTAGCTAGACAGGAGGTGTTTACCCTTCCGGAGCACCCGGTCTCACTTCCTTGATTGAAGTTCACGTGTATAACATATTTTGCCAGTTTTCAAAGTTTTTACTTTGTTTTTGGGATTGTGATATGGACAAGGACTGGCATGTTTGTTTTATTTATATTCTTACTTTATCCTAGGTAGATTAGTTTCAAAATGACAAAATATGAAGCGATTTTCCTTATTTTTTTTAACTGTGCATATTCTTTAATGTTTCTTTTAAAGGTCTATAATGAACTAAAGAAGGAATATAAAGTGTACTTGCTTGTCTTATTGACAATTTTCAGTCAATTTCATAACTTTTCGGATTTCTCTTTAAACGTATTATGCACAATTCATATCAGATGTTTTCTTTACTGCACCCGAAAACAGCTTATGAACAAACCCTGGAAAAAAGAATTCTCATTTAGAATGTTTCAACAGAACCTCACGCACCTTGTTGATATTTTAAATATAAATATTCTTTATCATTAAAAAAACTCATCCCTGAAATATATCCCACAAATTACAATAAACTGAAGAAAACATATCGATTACATTTCTCAGGATCTTAATATTACAGATGATATAATGTACTACTTTGGAATTGTCTCTACATTTCTCAACCTGATGTATTTGTTTGTACTTTTTATTTCAGAATAAAAAACAGTGTAGATTGTTATTTTAGATATCACAAACTTAAATAATTGTTTTTAAAATACAATGCAAAGCAAATAGAACTTTCTTTATCTTAAATGGCGATTTTACTCTCGAAATATGTAAAATTTCCAATATTTAAAATTTTCTAGCTTTTCTTGCTGTTTGAAACAAAAGAAACACAATGAGAGTGTGGTAATTGTGTTAAAAAACGTTTCTTTCTATGGTGTGCAACTGACTAAAGCTTGATCAGGTTATAATTTGGTTATTATCAACCTTTTCAGTACCTAGTGTCACTGATGAGGAATGAATTTCCGAAATGTGGTAACATGGCACATCAAAATTTAACAGGTATTTTGGTACCGCTTTTTGAAAAATGTTTGAAACTAATGTTTGTTCCCTCATGCAAAGCATTCCGTTGCTAGATTTGGATTCACATAATTTTGGAAATTTTCATTAATTAATTTTCAATTGTTTGACTAATGTTTATATATGTCAACCTTTTCGGCTCCTATTGTCACTGATGAGGAATGATTTGTCGAAATGTGCACATATGGAACATTAACATTTAACAGGTATTTCTGTTAAACATATCATCAAACTCGTTTTAATATTGTTATTCATATGTGAATAGTGAATGTTAACATAACTTGTATTGTTTCAACAGTTATATGTTGTTCTGATTTTTTTTTATTATTCTGTTCTGGATGCTATAGCTAAATAAACTTATTTATTTTTGAATTACTGAACTCTAACTGTTATTTACAGGTATTCTACCTAAATATTGACTAACAGAAACTAGTTTGTTTTTGCTTAAAACTTCAATCGAATCGTCAAAGATTCATGTCACTTGTTATTATAATTGTGGCTTTTTATTAAAATAATAATAATAATAAGTTTACACGATTTATAATGGATTGTCGCCAACCTCCGAGCTTTATCATAGCTGATGTAGGAACATGATTCCGTTGTCATAAGACGTTAAATGAAAGATGATAATTTCACACGTTATGAATCACGTATGGAAATTAAGCATCACGACTTATCCAATCGTGGCTCTTAATTAAAAACACGAAAATGCGCAATGATAAGTTTTATTATCACCTTTGTAAAGCTTACGTCATACGTCAACGGGGTGGCTATGTTATTCCCTTTGTATGGGGTGTGTTTGTCCAAATCCCTGATTAGGTTCGTATATCAAATGATAACGTACTGATCTGTCAACAAAAATTGATTGGGTTTAATAAAAGGTTATAAGCACCCTTTTAGTACGTCACGTACATAAAAGTATATTATTGAATATTATTGATTATTGAATGTACTATACTTTTCGGAAAAAGTGAGATCAAAGAATTACGAATGTAACACGGTTTTACAAGATGAAAATATTGTTACTTGTTAAACTGTTGGACCTGGCATAACTAATTAGATTTATAGAAGGGAATGCATTTAAGTTTTAATGAAGACTATTACGTTTTTACCTATTTAACAACGACTATGCATTTTCCATATTTTTCTTTATTGAAAAAATAAACACAGATAGATGATTACCATATATTGATGGTTTAATATTTAACATGAAGGTTTGTTTGAAATGTGGATCTTTTGCTCACTGTAAAGAAGGCCATGTCATGACATGAATGACCTTGGAGACTTAATTGAAGGTCGAGAAACTCTTGATGGTCAATTTGTATCATTTCAGTGTAATTTCTTATTTCATCAGCACGTAATTAAACTGTTGTCCAACGAAGATGTAAATAATGTTTATTTTTATGTAATAAACAGGATCTGCCAAACATCAGATCGATAGCTTGAAGGGTTAAAACAAGGGTCTATAACGATTTGCCTACAATTTAATTAACAATAGTTTTTTTCTGACTGAAAAAAAACATGAAGTCGTTACAATAAATGGTACGTCCAATCAATCATTTCCGTTTTTCAGGCTCTACTATTATTGAAGATGTCTAAAACTGCAAATTATTGAATTTAATGTGTTTAGCTATGCAACAAAAAATAAATAAATAAAAAGTCTAAATACAGAATTATTTGCCTTGTTATTTTCTACATTAAACTTAACGCTGCATTAAGGTTACCCATTACTGAAAAAATAATAATTTAAAAAAAAATTCAAAGAAATTGGTTGTTATTACGATCTGTGCGATCCATTTTCTTAAGTTCACTCTTATTAGCCCAAATCAAATTGTAATCCTAAAAGCTTGGGGGCAACTCGATACTAGTTTGGATCATGCGCGGAAGTCTATACACGTAAGTTAACAAATGCGTCGACATAAAGAAAACGAGTTCGTGGGAGAACAAAATTGCTGAATTGCGTCAATCAAAAATAACAAGATTTATTTATAATAATGTTATTTATCCCTTCATGCTGTCCTAAATGATATATTTAATCGACTTGTGTGTTTATTTACCTATCGTTGCTTTCGTTGTCAGAAATCAAACTTCTTTGCAGTGTTTGTTTACGTTGCCTGGTTTTCGATAAAGAATCATGTGATCAAATCTAACATAAGATCTTTGGTAGATCAAGGATAATTATAGGTTTTATTATGGAACCAAGTATTCGATTTTGCGCCGTTTATATATTATGCATAGAAAAATTTAATGCATCTTTAGCCTTTTCGTTATCTAAATGTTGAAATGTAAATGTCGGCAACATAAAAAAATGTTTAGGATGATGAAGTTGTAGTCAAACGGTTTTTAAAATATTTGTTTAAATCAACTTTTTGTACAAAATATGTTTATTGTTTACATCAATTAAGTTTTCTAAATACTTTTATACAAATGCGCATTAGGACGGCTTTTTACATGTGTAATCAGATTTCTTTAATTCTTCGGATCATCAAAACGCATGTACTCGGTAAGGTGTGGGGAAACTTAGTTAAAGCACATATACATTTGTGTTGTTGTAATATACTTTAAGAAACTTGTAATGGCACATTTTATAGATATTCATTAAAAATAAAAAAATCTAGTCAAATCATTTTGTGCAAAGTTACACAGATGCACTAAGCTTTAAATCTCGGTTAAGAACATTTGTGTAGCGGTGCTCGTAGATTTGGAAACTGCTGCTTAGAAACATTTGCGCATAGAGTAAATATAATTTAAATAACCGAGTTAAATACATTCTAGTTTAGGCACAGGTGTGTTACAAAGTGTTACTAAGTTTGAAAAACGCTTGTAAATTTACTTAAGATGCACTTAGCCACTTAAAGAACCTTGTTCAGGCACATTTGTGTAGAGAGGAACTAATCTTGAATAACGTTTGCTAAGAAACTTTTGTGTCTTAGCTTTAAAGAAACTAGATTGAGCATATGTGTGTAGAGATGGTCTTACCATTAAAGGAGCTAGTTACAGCAAATATAACTCCAAAGATTTTACTAAGCTGTAAGGAAGCTAGTAAGGGCAAACTTGAGTAGAGATGTACTAGTTCTAGAGGGCAATATTTGAGGCACATATCTGCAGACACGCACTAAGTTTTCACTCGATGTTTATTAAGGCATTTATATTTCAAAAAAGAAAGAAATCAATTGGTTTTTTTTTTTTTTTTTTTTTTTTTTTTTTGGGGGGGGGGGAAGCAGACCGATCGATTTTGAATTGTTGACTTCAAAAAGTTAGTGAACTCCTAAGCTATCGACTTTGATATCTAAATTACTTATACTAACTTGAAGAGTATATATACATGTACAAGAGTTTTATTTTCCACTTCTCAAAGAAGAAAGCTTTTTTGTGCCTGTAGGTAAAAGGTATCTCGATATCGGCTTGTATAAATAGAATTACTTTTCCATAACTCATAAATTTCATTCTGTCGATTTAATGTTAACCTAGAATATATAGTCTGGTTAATATCTTCTCTTAAGTGTAAATAATCATCGTTGACTTTTATCCACAAAGGCCAAAAATGATGAATGAATCGTCTAATTAGCAGACATGTACAAGGTTTTGAACTATGCGTAAACCATCTATAATGGACCAAAATGCTTAATTAATGTTGAAAAATTGTTTTAAAAAGTGTGAAATTAGGTATTTAGGTATTGAAAGTTAAATATAGTTTATTGTTTTCTAATATATACTTTAATATAACACAGTCAGTAGAATATATCCATTTAAGTTAGCAATCATAATTGTCGGTAGGTCTTTTATATAAAAAAATGTTTGGTATACAATTTGCATTTATCTTTACTCGTTATATTTGCAGTATTGGTCTGTAAGCGTCATATTATTTCATTTATATTGTCCCTTACTTTAGTTTAAGCAAAACCTGTGTAGTTGTGTTTCGTCATTTTGATTATATTTAAGTGAAAAATTCTCCCTGAAGTAACTGAATGCGTAGTTTTGAAAAAAAAGCTTTTACTGTTATTTTACACAAACCGGTAGTATCATGGATCAATTAAGAAAACTACTTAATATGATCATCTTACATATCTTTTATAGTACACGACCGTTTAATCATGGTTGGGACGTCCCACAGAGATTTTGTCTTCTATTTTCATGATATTACTGCAATTGTATTGTTAGCATCATAAGCACACTGGTCCTGTAATCTTCTGTCGAAAATAAGTGTTGACTACAAGATAAAAGCAGAATTATACACATTTTTTACCACTTTTGTGATTAATTAAAGCATCATAGTAAATCTACGTATATTGTTTTGTTTAGGTAACATGGTAAAATGGAATAAACCAAATAAATATACTTTATCATTAAGTTACACCTGTTTTGCACCATTGTTTGTGTGTAAATCAAGTTGTAATTTTTAAACACCTCTCTCTCTCTCTCTCTCTCTCTCTCGTAGGTCGGTGGCTTTTACGGGCACTCTGATTTCCTCCATTATCCCAGAACCGACCACCTCAATATAATTAAAAATTCTAAAACGCCAACCCCCCCCCACACACACACACTCTCTCTCTCTCTCTCTCTCTCTCTCTCTCTCTCTCTCTCTCTCTCTGTTATGATTTATAGATATACCTATTGAATCTATAATATACGGTAATATTTACAATAGAAAAATAATTTCTACGTTGAACCCTGTTTGATTTTTGTTTTCATTATTCGCATAAACATCGGTTTTTCACATCGCGCATGAATACCATTTCTGGTTTTTCCCTAACTGACCTATTTTTAGCTATCTGTTTTTATCTCACAAAACCACGTACATACTTCGATATTTCCTTCTTTTTTTTCAAGTTTTTTTTTCACGTTATAGCAAAAAAAAAAATTTTTTTCAAAAAATAAAAAAAATTTACAACACCTATTGAATTCCTATGATGAACTCATTGTAGAATATCTAGAACATTAGGCAATTCCTGTGACCTACTTTTATCAATCTATTTTTAACATTCAAGCCATCACATTTTATAGTGTTATTTAATTAAATATACATTGAAAATGAAAGAAAAAAATATTGAATTTTAAATAAATAAATAAAATATTTGTTTCGATTTTTATTGTATACTTAAAAATATTTCCATCGTCAGGGTGTTCTAAACGCTACACGGCACACAGCTTGCGGGCCACTACCATACAAGCTATGAGCGATGCCGGTGTTGAGACCAAACAGATAATGTTTATGAGCGGTTATCGGAATGAGGCTTCTGTCAGGAGCTACTCTCGCGACTGTTCGACCATTCAAAAACATGCTTTAAGTTCGCTTCTTTCATCAACTGTCACTGGTAATACTTCTGCCGTAATTCCCTCTGCCTCTGACCATGCTTCTTCTTCTCTACCAGCAACTGATAATCACGTGATGTTTCCATGCTCGGACCTGTGCACAACACAGTCCAACAAAACGTCGCGCATTGATGTTTCCAATACCCTGTCATCCATACAATCGGGAATCTTGACAAATTCAACGTTTAATAGCTGTAATTTAACAATCAATATGAATTTGTAACTTTGTTTGTCTATTTGAATAAAATTGTATGAAATATTCTTTTGTTTCCAGCGTACTATTTCTTAAACCGTCTATTACGTCACACAATCAGTGAGAAGGCGGGAATTATTTTGATTGACATATTGGCTGTTCCCAGAATGTTTACATTACCGACAGATTCGGTATTTACCGGTTTTTCTTTCTTATTTGTATGACGCAATCGAGAAGTTTGTAAAAAGAATGTTAGGAAAAATATTGTAAATATAAGAATTGACTGCATTTTTTCCTGGGTTATCAAGGAATGAACCAGATTTTAAAACTAGCAAATCTAAAATGAACTGCTTCGCAGTTCATCAGATTTGCTAGTTTTAAAATCTGGTTCATTCCTTGATAACCCAGCAAAAAATGACAGTCAATTCTTAAATGTGTGTCGTTATTTGGCGATATGTATTTGGTTTGAACCAAAATATCATTTTTTTTTTTTTTTTTTTGTGTTGTATTATGTATATCTTTTTTTCTAATTATTAATCATTACTATCTAATGACCTTCCATTCCAGATTTGGTTTGATTTGGACATGATATTTTCAATGAATAATGCTAAAAATACACTTTACCTGCATACTGCGTAAACAAAAAATTGTATAAAAATATAGTTACAAAATTAAGTAAATACCCCGATTACTATTTTCTACATTTAGAAACTTCAAATCTTTCATAGTCAAGTCGCATCGGTAGTTTTAGAGCCAAGACGCTTTTCTTCCCCCCCCCCTATCTCTCTCTCTCTCTCTCTCTCTCTTCAAATCTGACACAAATCAGATTTAAAATGTGAAATTACTATTGAGTGTTGTCAATGGATTGACAGGAGTGGAAGAAAATGACGCATTTCATGTTACAATATCTTAACTTAAACAGCTGGTAATTTAGTTTTTAAACGGAAAATTTTAACCAATTTTGTATGATTTATTTCTTAACTGCAAACAAGGCGATGAACCAAAAACATATTCTTTAAGTATTATTCAAAACTTATAACCAATTATTTCCAATGTGACATAAATAACTACCCAACCCCCGTAACTTACTTTGCATTACGTGCGAAAAACAAGGTCCGCAACAATATAGACACAAAACTAATTTCAGTGGCAAGCTCAAAGGCAAGATAATGTCGTGTATTAGCTTAAAATTATGAAATTGTATCTTTAATTAAAAATCTACTTCAATACCAAACTTGGTTTAAATAAAGCCAACATCTAAACTTTACTATTTTATATGACAACTGATTATATAATATTAAGTAATAAGAAGTTAAATTAGTTTTTCGGTTTTTATTAACAGTAAGACATTAAGTAAATGAACCAGTTCAACATGTATGAACCCGGGTATAATATACAATAAACATTATATCTTAATTCTCCATCTCTTATATGATGAACAAGTAGATAATCGAATTGTATGTACACATGAGGAATTTTTTTCTCCTTTACTTACTGAGGGCCTAGGTGGCCGAGTGGTCTAAAGCGAGCGCTTACGGATCACAATGCCTCTCACCGCCTGGGTTCGAATCCCACTTGGGACAGATCCTAGTGTGAGAAAGTTTGTCAGTTCGCTTGCCTAAGGTCGGTGGTTTTCTCTGGGTACTCCGGTTTGCTCCATCATCCAAGAACTGACCGCCTCGAAATGTGAAAGAATCTTGACTGGGGC
The DNA here is from genome assembly GCA_029721355.1 of Tegillarca granosa. NCBI lineage: Eukaryota > Metazoa > Mollusca > Bivalvia > Arcoida > Arcidae > Tegillarca > Tegillarca granosa. The sequence goes on along the minus strand of CM056601.1, from coordinate 37,525,984 downwards.
GTAAAACATCATTTCTCTACTCCACTCTACTCCTATACTTACTGTTTGTCATCATAAATTTCAATACATAGTAATGTTTTTCAATTTTTGTACATTGTCCATATCATTCGAAGTCTAGCCTAGCTAACAACTCAGTACAATAGAAACAGCTAACAGTAATAATTACATAATTTATTATTAGCAGTATTTGAAATTTGGGGTGTATAATTTTGGGGTTCCGTAAACATAAATCTAGAATTTGATTTTAAAATTTCGTTTTCGTTAATTAGTGAAATAATAGGTGTTACAATTAATTTTTTTTAGAATGACTGAAATGTTTAAATTAGTGTTTTTCGTTTCATATTGTTGGTTCAGCATCATAACGTCTGGTATTCGTATGTATCCACTGTATGTCAGACTACTAACCGTTTGCTCTGGTGTCATACCTGGTGGCCTTTCCAAATCTGTGTCTGTACGAGTTTAACGTGATCGTACTATTTAGTGACAACTTTTGCATGCGTCACAAACAAAGGGAAGCAAATCTTGGACGGATTAGAGATGGTGTACTTTTTGGTAATGTGCCTACTCTAGTTTCATTCCAGTTTCAATAAGCGTTTGAGAAACAATGTGTTATGTACATGTAGATTGTATTTCTGTTTATTTAGTACACATCTTATGATGACTAAAAACGTCATTTCACAGTGACATCATGACATCAGATTCGGGACGTTTCATTTATCAATATAAGCAGAATACATTAAGATAGATATTCTAAAAAAATATTATTAAATTTCACAGACCTTTTCGCGTAACTGAAAATTGTTAGTTTTTGTGTTATTTAAACAAAAAACGAGTCTGTCCTTTGTTTCCCTTTTCAAGATTTGTACAAAATAATTGCATGAACTACTTTATCTTAAGATGCTTCAACTAAAGTCTAGGTTTAGCTGGTTCTTAAACACTCCGAGGGTGATCTCTCAAGTGTTTCAGTTTCGGGCCATACAACCAACGTTTGAACACCTCAATATTACTTTTTTGAAAGATGCTATATCTAAAATGTAAAGATATTTTTCTTTAATGTAGCATAGATTGCACAAGAATTCGGGATTTTGTGCATATTTTTCCAAAATTTTCCGCGGAGGTATTCCCCCGGAAATTGGAGGTTCGAGACTTCAGCTCTCAGTTTTAACCCCTCCCCCACCTCACCCGTAAAATCCTCGATCCGCCTCTAAGATATACTTTTTGTAGGCTCATCAGAGCTTTTTGGCACTTATTGTAATGTTACAATAAGTGAAGTGAAGTTAAGGTGTAAACTCCCTGTCAAGATTCTATCACTTAAGTGAAGACGCCAAGTTGTAAGATTTTGAGGATATGTAGTGGCTGGAAAAAACGACCAACCTTCTGGAAGCAACCTTACAATGATCCTAACACTAGGAACTACCCAAGCAGGGTTTGAACCTAGGTGGTTAGTGGCACCGTGATCCGTATTCAAAAGCTTTAAACAATTGAGGCCAAAAAAGTTACAATAAGATTCATTCGTTTGTGTTGTTATCAGTGGTTATGGAATTACATACGTCCACAATTTACTCCAAAAAATTACGTTTCCTCAAGAATATTCTAACAGCACATAAATATTATGACCAATATCTTCTCATAAAATTACAGGTCTTCAATAAAAACAAGAGGCCCAAAAGGGCCTGTGGAGCTCAACTGACAAAAATGGTTCTTGTGCCTTCATTTATATAAACTCGGTACAAGGACTTGAGCTGACGTTAAATGCTAAATATAAAAGCTGTAGGCCTTACAGTTTCAGAGAAGAATATTTTGAAATTTGACTTCCCATATAAGTATATGTAGATATATGTGCCCCTTGGTGGGACCAAAAATGGACCGGGGGCAACCTGGTAAAGGGACTTGAGCTAATGTTAAATGCCAAATATAAAAGCATTATGCCTTACAGTCTCAGAGAAAAAAATTTTTAAATTTGATTTCCAATATATACATATGCAGATATATGGACCCCTGGGGTGGGGCCAAAAATGGACCAAGGGCCACCATTTGTACAAACTTGGTAAAGAGGCTCAAGCTGATATTAACTGCCAAATATGAAAGCTTAAGGCTTCATGGTTTCAGAGAAGAAGATTTTCAAAGTTGATATCTCACTATAAGCCATATATACATATGCAGATATATGGACCTCTGGGGTGGAGCCAACATGGACCCAGGGCCACCATTTGTACAAACTTGGTAAAGGGACTCAAGCTGATATTAACTGCCAAATATGAAAGCTTAAGGCTTCATGGTTTTAGAGAAGAAGATTTTCAAAGTTGATTTTCCATTATAAGCCATATATGCATATGCAGATATATGGACCCCTGGTGGGGCCAAAAATAGACCGGGGGCCACCATTTGTACAAACTTGGTAAAGAGGCTCAAGCTGATATTAACTACCAAATATGAAAGCTTAAGGCTTCATGGTTTTAGAGAAGAAGATTTTCAAAGTTGATTTTCCATTATAAGCCATATATGCATATGCAGATATATGGACCCCTGAGGTGGGGCCAAAAATAGACCGGGGGCCACCATTTGTACAAACTTGGTAAAGGGGCTCAAGCTGATATTAACTGCCAAATATGAAAGCTTAAGGCTTCATGGTTTTAGAGAAGAAAATTTTCAAAGTTGATTTTCCATTATAAGCCATATATGCATATGCAGATATATGGACCCCTGGGGTGGGGCCAAAAATAGACCGGGGGCCACCATTTGTACAAACTTGGTAAAGGGGCTCAAGCTGATATTAACTGCCAAATATGAAAGCTTAAGGCTTCATGGTTTCAGAGAAGAAGATTTTCAAAGTTGATATCTCATTATAAGCCTTATTTTCACTTTTTACGAAGTATGACAGAAAAACGTTAAAAACGCGTAACCTAGTTTTTGACAGAATTTCACGAAATGTACAACCTACATGTTTAAGGGTGTGTAGAAGCTAAATATCACATCAGATTTTGAATATAACCTATGGTTTCAGAGAAGAAACTTATTTTAGGTTTTTTACATTCTAGGTCGCTGTGACCTACTTTTGGTTGCCATGGAAACCAATTGTACAAATTTTCATCTACTCCTTCTAGGGATCATTCCTGCAAAGTTTTGCTAAAATTGGCCCAGTAGTTTCTGAGTTTTTGCTGTTAACGGACGCACGCACGCACGCGCGCATCATGCCATAAGCTCATCTGGCTTTAGCCAGTTGAGCTAACAAAAAAAGAAGACTACTTAGACTTTTTATAAAGTTTGTATTTAATGATACATTCTAATTATAAATATTATCTCCCTCAAGTCATTATCAATATAAAAACATTAAAATAATCAAAAATATGGGACTTCAAATAATGTACATGATGACAAAACCAATCTTATATCTGTAGAGTAAAGTAATACTGCCTGTGTAAGAATCTGTTAATTTTATTTTTATGGAATGAAAATTTTTACCAGGACAGTATCTTAAAGTACAAGTGTAAATTTAAAATCTGAACTTTTTCTATAAATATATTTCAGATTACCAATGCATAAAATTATATTCTCAGCAAAGTACTGGTGGTTGGTCATGTGATTTTTAAAAGCCCCCTTCCTTTTATTCCAGACTTTTAGTCATGGCCAAGTAACTGGATAATACATTTGACTTACAACTGTATAACTCAAATAAGAATTCTTAGAAATACTATCAGAGATACTACATCACACAAATACCATAAAGTAAAATTAAATTTACTTTTAACTATTAATAAGTTTCAGGACAATATTTAGTTCAAAGTAACAATTTGCTGGATAACAGTTTCACTAATAATAAAACAAATACACCTATAACCTACTGCATACACTTTGCTGAATCAAATGATTTGTCTAAAAATTCCAGTCCAAACCGATGTTACACATCGATAAATACTCACTTAGTATATACTGCAATAAGAAATAAAGTGTCTAAAGCTTATTTAAATACTAGTATCTACTGTCTATCATAAATTGTAGTAGCTGTAAAGCTGCCCCAAGATTATACTGATCTATATCACAACAACATACAAGTAATGTTAATGTATAAATTCTAGTAGTTGTAAACCTGCCCTAAGATTACACTGATCCATATCACAACATACCAGAAATTCTAATGAATATAATGAAAAAATTAAAAAGTACCTATAACCAACTATGTTCTCTTCACATGAACACAACAATGAATATACAGTACATTAAGTATACAATGACATACAGCAATGATTAAAACAAATGGCACTTCTATGTTTAAGGTAGTTACTAAATCAGCTGTTACTGGAGAAATAAACAAAGAACTGACAGATAAACACACAGAAAAATACAGATCAGTATTCTCTGCTCTGAAAAAAATATTCAGGCAAACATTCACTGTAGAGCAAATGTGATAAATGTTTTTCAAAGTTTACGATACAGTATGTAATGAAACAATCAAAACGTTCAATGCAATTTAAATAACCTTAACTTTCCTACAAGTAAGGTTTAAACATAAACAAGAATGTCTGTTTTGTAGCTTATAAATACCCAGAATTATCTGCAAAAAACCATTGTATATGTATATGTATATATATATATATATATAATTTATATATATATATATTCAAATATACTTTTAAAGTAATTTCTATGCAAATAATGAATGAATGAATGTTACATAAAATTCAAACAATAATAAAAAGGCAGAATATAAAGTAAACAAAAAAATTTAATGTCTATCAATCTATATAAATAATTTATAACAATTTATAATCTTACCAAAATCTTAATCACAAACACTGGTGCTTCTCCAAAACACACACACACACACACACACACACACACACACACACACACACACACTGTAAAACATACAAAAACCACATAAAGTGATCCCCAAATGACATAAAACCAAGTAGATTTAAGTCTACAGAGACTTAGATAGAAAAAATTATATACATATAAATATCCATTTTATTTGGTTACACAAAACCTAGTCAAAATATGTTAATTTTGTGTCTGAAAATCCCACTTATATTTTACATGTATGAAAACAAAATAACATGAAAGTTTGACATCAATAAACCAATAACACATATATTACAAACCAAATGTTAAATGTTACAATGTATCTTGACAAATTACTCTGAAATAAAGAATGAAAGTAATACACAAAGAGTGAAGTACACAAAGATTAAAACCTTGACTAAGTTTTGAAACCAAAGCCAGTAACAACAAGGACATCCCTGAAGATGAATTTAACTACCGCCATTGTCAGCCAGTCATCACAGGATTCCTAGGGTAAAAACACATGTTTATAGAAGACCAAGTCAATTCTGGATAATAACTCATCACATAATGTTTTGTCTCTTTTATTAGGCTATTCTCCCTTACTTAAATCTTCTCTGAGTTATATATATGTAATTTTGTTTCTGGAATGAAGTTATTCTTCGCTCATATAAGTCCTTTTGTGTTATATACCGGTATCTTTAAGTCTTTATTATGAACTCATTTCTTAGTATTATTTAATGTGTCTGCTAGCCTGAAATTATAAGGATACATTATTAAAAAAAAAGAAAACGTGTGCATGCACAAATTTTAACTTTTGATAGAAAACTGACAAAAAAGGACTTGTCATTTTACAGTGAAGCTCACTAGCAACTTTAGTTAGTAATCAGAGAAAAAATTAATTATCAAATGCTGCAATTAAACAATAAAAATTAAAATCTGAATTGAAATATGTTCAATTTGGTTAAAATAATAGAAAAAAAGCACTTAAAAAAAGGGCATGACTCCCTTTTGAAAGGAATTCCAAGAAGGTTTTTTTGACACGTCATTGAAATTGACCACACACTGACATCTGGCACGGTTTAACAATTCACTATGCTTATTTAGCAACTGGTTAAAGTAATGACAAATGACCTAATTATTTAAATAGTTAAAGTCATGAGATGAATTAAATAAACTAAACAACACATTTTATTTTCTTATAAGATTGTTTGTGGCATGTTCTTGGTTAACAGTTACTTAAGATGTTATGAAGTATATTCTTTTCAGCTGCAAACATCTATTTAATCAACATGGAAGGAGTTGAGTAGAGTTGAGTAATGGTGTTTAACATCCCAGTCAAGAATAAAAACCGTGCTTATCTTCATGACATATTTAATGAAAACAAGCTAAAGTGCTACAATTTATGATAAAGATTCATAATTACCATTTCATTGCATCATCTAATCCTGTGCCTTTTAATGCAGATGTTTTAAATATTTGATGTTTATGACGTTTTATCTCAGTAAGTCCTAATGCATTAGCTACTTCAGTCACCGACATTGCACCATCTAAATCTTGTTTATTAGCAAATATCACAAGTACAGCATTCTTAAGTTCATCTTCCTAAAATTCAAAATAAAAATCAGTTTCAGTCAAAATAAAAAACAGAGTATCATTACACCGTGTATAATAAATTACTAGTATTTATTACTTTTAACAGTCAGAAGAAGATCTAGGATTGATGTCCTAGACCCCTAACTGCACAGTGAATTCAACCAAGCATATACTTTTCTATACCCTTAACTCCAGAGTGAATTCAACCCAAGGGATTTCCTTTTCTAGACCCCTAACTGCACAGTGAATTCAGCCCAAGGGATATCCTTTCATAAAAAATGAATTTGAGATAACATGACACAAGGTGACTACAATATAAGTTTAAATTACATTAACTAAACATAAACTGTAGACACTGGATGTACAAGTAGATACTAACAGATATTATGTTCAAGCTGGAGTATGGTAAAGGGTATATACACAATAATATAAGTTAATAAACAAGCCATGAAAACAAATCAAAACCACTGTATTCAGTACAAAATGTTTACAAGAGTTTCCAAATGCATAATGAATTTTGTGAGTATATAGGTTTTAGCTATGAACATACATGTACCTAAATCAAATCCCACTTCATTCTGATTAGACAGTTTACACAAGTAAATATACCAAACAAATATAATAGTGTGTCTTATACATGTATATATTTAATATCATCTGTAGCTCAAAAACAGAAAGCATGCATGTTGCATAATGAATATTATTATACTTCACGGAAATTCTTAAACTATTATTGGTCAATTTCTAATCATGTAGTATGAAACAATTCACCATGTTTGAGGCAACATTGCCTTGGAATATTGCAATGTTCACTGCTAGGCACAGAAACTTACAAATGTCCATCACGGAAACTACTGAGTAATCCTTCTTACGATTATGTAAGCTATAGACCAGTGACTTCTACAGTCCTTAATCTGATGCAATTTTAGGTATTTTAAACAGGCTTAGTCAAAATAAAATGTTAAAGAAATTGCTTTTTGTTCAGTATAATAAAGTAAATAGTGTCCTTGGTTGAGGCAAATATGGAGGATTGTCTCCCTTGGGAACTTTATCTCCCTCACCGATAATGTTCCCTCAGGAGACATTATGTCACATTATATATGTATATATTATACTGTATAATATGTCACACTAACTGTTAATAACACTGCCTTCAGGGGAATTAACAATTCTGAACATTAATTAAATAAAGAAAACTTACCTCCAACATGGCTATTAATTCTGATTTTGAAATGCCTATTCTATCTCTGTCCATACTATCTACTACATATATAATGGCATCAGTGTTTGAAAAATAACATCTCCAATATGGTCTGAAAATTATACAAGTAAGATACATAAAAACCGGAGTAAATACCAAGTATCTTCATTTACAATATATGTTGATCAATGACCAACTATACAGGGTAGGGACATTCTTGATGAGAAGTAACAGTAATTAAATCCCATTTCTGAAGCATATTACCTGTAGGTGCTTGTGGTTATTATACCTAGGTTCAATTTTAAATTGTCACTTATATTCTGTAAAATAAACTACATTTTTCTGTGAATAATGTTTAAAATTAACATTTAAAGAGGGCAGACTTTCCAAGATCTTGTGAGAAAAATAATTAACTTTTCAGCCAGACTCAACTATTTTTAATGAATCTTATTAATAAAGAACATAAAAAAACACTTTACTATAATCTGTCAAAGTAATTTGTGAACATTTAACAGCCTATATATGTGAGACACCCATGTTTGTTTGATACAATCTTGAAAGTTTTGATAAAGTTGGTGGTTTATCTATATACATCATGACACCTACAGGTTGAAGAAATTTAAACTTATTAAGGAATTACATACCTTATACTGGTTTGACCTCCTAAATCCCAGACTTGAAACTTTAAATTTTGACATGTAACACTTTCAACATTAAAACCAATAGCTGTAAGTAGAAAAATAAAGTTTTTGTCACTTATGAGGAATCATTTTCCGAAATGTGCACATATGGCACATCAAAATCTAACAGGTAATTCTGTTATATATTTATATAGACTCCTTACAATAAAGCACAAAATATGGGTCACAATGACCTATATTTTATCCAATTAAACAAAAAAGTCCATATGGAACATGTGGAATGTTCAAACAAGTTTCATGACTGCAATGCACAGCACCAAGGAAAACATTTTTTAACATTTAAACATTAACTTTACGTTAGATCAATGGAGCATTAAATCTATGTCAAAGAAACCTTTATTTACTGCATGAAACATTCGCACATGTATACGAAATAAAGGCTTTTATTCTAAAATGTGAAGCACCAAAGAAATACAACACAACTGAAATCTTAACCATAACCTTAGATGAACAGAAGGATTAATGAACCTAATTCTTTATTCCCTTCATTGATTTTGTGAAGAGAAGAGATACAGGGTTTTTATTTATTTATTATTTTTATTTATTTATAATCATTATTATTTTTATTATTTTTTTATTTATTTTATTATTATTATTTTTTTTTTTTTTTTTTTTTTTTATTTTTATTATTATTATTTTTTTTTTTTTGCGTTGAGAATGGGTTTTATTTTTGAGTCCCTTGGTTCTATGAATGGCCAGAAAAATCCCTAGGATAATGATCATTACTGTCTTTAGGGAAAAATGAATCAGGGCATAAGTAAGACAAAATAATCATTTTTATGTTTGTTTAACAACAACTTACTTGGAATTGTTGTCACTACTTCACCAACTTGAAGTCTGTATAAAATTGTTGTTTTTCCTGCTCCATCAAGACCAAGAATGAGTATACGTCTTTCTCTAGTACCAAATAATGATGAAAAATAGCTAAATAAACCACCTAAACAGAAAAAAAGACTTTCAAAATCATCAACATTACATAAAATATAAAAGAAAGGGTTTTAAAAACACAACTTCAACAGAACATGCCACAAAAAACATCAACCAAAACCTTTATAATGCTTGTTTTGATTGGAGATGTTATCTAAACAGTCTTTAAAATGGCAATGAGTTTCTTAAAATTTACCACGTGATGAGATTTCCCCAGCACTAAAGTTTAAGTGGTAAATGCAAACTTATCATATAAACTGTTTTCTGTATCAGCAAAATACAAATGTATAATAATTTATGAAGATTCTGTATACAATTAAGCTTAAAACATTTTTATTTTATTTTTTTTTTTCTAACCAATACAATATTCTTCATTTTTCATATACCTGGTTAAAACATCTATTTCTCCCAAGTTTTTTGTAATGTGTTTTTTTAGGACTAAATTAACACATGCCATAGTTAAAAATGGAGTCAGGACATCAAAGACATAACAATTTACCATAGTTTTTGTTGAAAAAGTTTAGTTCTTGAACTTATCAAGTAAAACATTAACTTGAAATCTTGATCAACTAGCTCAGTCAGGAGAGCATTCTGCTAGTGTTGAGAATGTCCTGAGTTAAAATCCTGGTTTGGGTATTGCATTTCCCTTTCCTGTTACATTTGGGGCTTGTCCCACCCTAATACCCAGTGATTCAATTCAAGGTAGTTGAATACAAAAATTGAGGATTGTCTACAGAGATGACCAAGTTGCTCAGTCAGGTGAACATCCTGCTGGCTTTGGGATGATCATGGGTTAGAATACCACCTGACCACACTTTTCTTCATATTGATTTGTTGTACAAATTACATTTTGCAATGTATTGAACAGGTGAGGGAGGAAGGAAGGACTATATTTCAAACCATCAGTCCTGGTGGGTTAATTGCACTTTACTTTTCACTTATAATGAATTCTTACGGGATCCTGGAAATCATGTAAACTGAGACAAGAGTGTGTAAAGATTGTAATCCCCCCCCCCCCACCAGTTTTTTCTTACGGTGTTCTTACAATGCGACAACTTTCATACAGATAAATCATTTTCCTCGATATTTACATGTTGAATAAAATCTATAACGATTTGTTTTTTCACGTACCCATATTTTAGATTATTCTAAATCTTATGATTGTGACAACCAAGCTTCAACGATCACCGTACGATCACCGTCAGATGAGCCAACGTGTATTCCTTCACAACGCATGCGTTGTTAGTTTTCTTCAATGCTATCGCATATTTACTATAGGTACTTGCTTTATTATAGGTACTTACTAATCACCTTTTTAGATCATTGACCGAGATTTTTTCTAAAATTTATGATGCAATTTAAAAATTAAAAATTATTTTGTGTAATTGTTTGCAAAAGAATTACACATAGTAGCAGAAACTAGAATTTAGACTCCATTTGATCAAGGATACAATGGTTACTATAGTCAAGTGCGAAAGCTTTCATTTATGTTACTGAATCGATCCATCTATCTGTAGGACAGTAGGATAAACAAAATATGTCTGGAGATACGGGTTCTGTGTTCATTGGAAGACTTAACAAAGAGACAAGAGTCAGGGATATACAGTATGTTTTTGAAGCATACGGTCCCGTGAGTAGGTGTGATGTCAAACAGGGTAAGTCTAATAAAGCCTATTAAAGGTTCACCTGTCACCTCTCCCTCCCCCATCCACATTCAAAAAGCGAGTTAGAAGTTGATGGTCGTAACCTAAGGTCAAGTGTATTGAATATTGAATACAGACCTTTAGGGCAGTTTATTTGAGAAATATCATGGTGACACTTTAACAACTACAAGTTCAAGTTCTTTATTTCTCACATTATAAAGTTAGAACATAGAGAATATATCATAGCATATAACCACTATGGTAGCTCAGCTGGTAGAGTGCTCGCTCCGTAAGTGGAAGGTCGTGGGTTCGAACCCCTACCAGGTCTGACCCAAGACTTGAAAGTGGGTAGTGACTGTTTTTTCACCAACGAAATGAAAGTAACGGTTCTTTTGGATGGGAACTAAAAATAAACGAGGTCCCGTGTCATGGCAGGCATGGCACAATAAAGAGCCCTGCTGTATAATGCCATCAGTGCAATACACAGGCAAAATTTCTGTACTTTCGCCTATAGCTGGCGACATCTAGATATAAGTGAAATATTCTTGACTGGGACGTTAAACACCATTACTCAACTCAACTCATAGCATATAATCAAAAACATAAAAATAACATACTGATGTTTGTGTCGGGGAATACCTGTGTAACTGTCTTTGGGATAGTGAATTATGCAAAACTTTCACAGAAAATCCAAATAACTTGAAATTAGTTTGGTACTTTTTGTTCACTTGAGTCTAGTCATAACTGAATCAGGGGCCTTGGTGGCCGAGTGGTCTAAAGCACGTGCTTACGGATCACAGTACCCTTCTCGTCTGGGCTTGAATCCCACTCGGGACAGATTCTAGTGTGAGAAAGTTTGTCAGTTCGCTTGCCATAGGTCGATGGTTTTCTTTGGGCACTCCGGTTTCCTCCACCATCCAAGAACTGACCTGCCTGGAAAGAAGTGAAAAAATTTTGACTGGGGTGTAAAACACCATTACTCCACTCCAATCCACTCAGAACTGAATCGCAATGAGCATCCATAAATTTAAAATCAACAGTTTCCTTTCTACAGAAATATGTCTCAAAACAAAGTTATGGACAAACTTTATGATCAGAAGTAAAGATGGGTTGACTTCACTGTTTATTTGTAAGCTATTGTATGAAGAATTACTTTATTTTAGTTTACTTTGTCTGTAAAGTAACACTGAAGACAAAATTTTACATTTAAGACATCTCTGATTCTGAATTCTAACATCAATTAATGTGATAAATAGGCCTTCACAGTAATTAACATTACTATGGACAGTGCAAAAATTGAAAAAAAAATCCGACAAGTCCAAACAAACTCTTTAACTTCAGAACATTTACGACTTCATTAGGTTTCAGTGAATACAAATGTAATAATTTAAGTTTCTGTTTATCATTGCAGGTGACACAATGGGTAAGATAATTTTGTTTATTAGAAACACTAGTTTAGAATGAATCTGACACTGACTTTGAAGATAACATTATCAGGTTTGCCAGGGATATGGAATTGTTGTAAATTTTGAGTATTGGTTGTACCTGGTAATACCTATATATACATGAACTATTGTAATGGTCCTAATATTAGTGTTTGGTTGGAGTATATCGGAGTTGGAGATGGCTCTTATTATTATTAATGACCAAATATTGAAATCAATTTATTACAGGTTAAAATACATGTACCGGTATATGTTTTTCTTTCTACAAATACTAATTCAACCAGGTTGTAAGGGCATGAATTTTCATTGTCTAGATCTCAAAACTCATTAAGATTAAACAAATACACATATTCAATTATTTATTTATTTATTTATTTGTTATTTATTTATTTATCTATTTTAATTTTTTTCTATAGGGAAACCATTTCTATAGGTTTTCTTGATTGAAAGAGTCAGAACAAGATTTATTTATTTTAATGTTATTGTATTAATTTTTTTAATGGAAAACAGCAGATTTTTATCCTATAAATGCTTTATGATAATATTCACTATAATTGTTTTATTGTCACAGCTTATGCATTTGTTGATTTTGATGATAAAAGAGATGCAGAGGTATTTTGGTATACTTTTACTTATATATGTGGGAGTGGAACAAAGTAGATAAAATTAGATAATGGGTTTTACAGTACATGTACTGTGCACAACAATCAGATGGTATTTGTCATTTGTATAAATTGATTATCTCCCTTTGTGACTGTCATTTACATAGAATTAATGTGGATAGGCTTGGTTAAGGATAATAATTAAATGAGAACATCTGCAGTTACTGTCATACAACATCTGGATAATTAAATTATGAAGATCTTTATCATCACTGGAGTTCTGTATATATTAACAAACTTTAATTATTATAAGTTGTATTATGTTTACATTAATAATAGTCAAGATATTAAAAAAAGAATTCTTTTTAACAAAAAAGGTAAAAATACAGATGTCTCAGTAACATATATATTTATTGATTGGCTGTTTTGTATATACATATAAGATTTAAGCTTTAATTCACTTTAAAGTAAATACATGTACTTTTACAATGAACAAAAAGGAGTAAAATTCTTCATATCCTGATGTTGGATCACGGTGACATTTCTTATGTATTCAGTTTGATTGTCATGACTATACATGTTCGCTAGACCACTGGTATAAAGCTGTAAAATATAGTATAGCTATGTCTGCTTATAGTTACCATTTGTTTTAGGATATTGTTAAATAGTCTCCCTACAAGTATGAAAATTTAATGTAGAATTTAATCGTTTTACATGTATTAAAGATTAAAGAAAGATGACTTGCAGTCATATGAAAATATTTAAAATTCTTTTAAAGGGGGATAAAAGTAGGGTTCAACAGAGAGAAATTGCATGTCATTTTCATATTAAGTTTAAATGCTATTAATTATGTTACTTAATACAATGTAATAGAAGGGAAAAAAAACAACTTAGTAATCAAATAATTTTAAAAATTTTGAAAGTACACCATCAATTTTAATTGACATTTTTTGAACATCTGTTCATATAATTTCAGTTGTGAAATTGAAATAAAGTTTATTAATTACAAGAGATCATGTTCTAGTACATAGGGAATGCAGTTTTCGCTAAATCCTACTTTTATCTCCTATCTCCTATAAAAGTAAGATATATATATATAGGTCACAAGGTCAAGTTATAGGGAAATCTCTTTTAAAAATAGAAGCTCCAGATTGCCAAAATCAAGCTGAGTGTACATCGTTTTCAGGTAAGCGTTAATACCATTATGGGCAGATTTTTTTTCTTCAAAATTTACCAAAAATGAAATTGTTTATACTAGGAAAAAAATAGTAATCTTGTTATATTGTAACAAGGGTTATAATTAAGGATAAAATAATAATTTAATGATTATATACAGAACAGTAACCTTCTTTTTATTAACAAAGTTGTTATACTTGACATTCTCATGTAAAATTGGTGTTAGATCCAGTAAATTGTCAATGTGTTAGATATATTTTCCATTTCCAAATGCTCCACAAGCAACTTTTACACAGTACACAAGTAAACACAATTAAGCAATAGAATATTCATGTAGCACCTCCTTTAACATTACTTTTAATTTTTTCTCATGTATTTCTTAGTTTGTAGTAGATTTTAAAATGAAGTTGATTTGTCTCTCCTATAACACCTGTAGTATAGCATTGTTGTTTTAGGGGGCCTCTGTCAACAATTGTCCAAAGTGTGTGTTTACAGGTAACAGTGTCACTCACCAGATAGGTTCAAATCATGCTCAGGCTGATACTGGTTTGAGAAAGTTTGTCAGTTTGCTTGCTGAAAGTGAGTGGTTTTCTCCAGTCAGTGTAGTTTCTCAACCATCCCAACAGACTCTACTTGATATAACTGAAAGAATCTTGAATTAGGCATAAAACACTACTTTCCCCCTTTACTCCACCCATTGATGTCATTAGACATTTCACACCAATAGTAAATAATCAATGGGTTAACTGTAGATTTAAGCAGTCAAAAATTTTTCTAGTTAGGTTAGTCAGTATTCCTATTTTTTAATTTCAAATCTTAGTTCTAGGCAAGTTTTTGGAAAGATTGAAACAATTGGTCCTAAGGCACTGGGGTACAGACCTGGATGTTGCAGCTTCTTCACCAGGTTCTCTTCGTTTTGATATCTTACTACGCTGAAAAATGTAGTTCTGACATTGCAAGGAACTATTGCAAAGAAGTTGTGTTTGTCGTGCTATCGATGTTTTAAAGATTGTTTTCAAACAGTCTACTCTTATCACTTGTCAAATATTGTAATCTAAGTACATATTTGATTTAGTTATAGATTACCAGTAGCTCCATTTTTAATGATATGCAAATTTATTTCAAACCAGAATTTTGGGTGTGGACAAAACAGTTTGTTTGTAATTCTTAGAATCCCTTGTTAGCCAAATGACAACTAATATGAGATTGACCTTGTTAAATAGTTATCTTGATTATGATATAAATACTGATACATATTGCAGTTTTCCATCAACGACATATAAAGCTGCCTAAAACAAATCTTAACAAACAAAATATCATCAGTAACATTTAAAATTCTGGAACTATGTCATCAGCACCAATTTGGTTGAGCTATGTTTGAAGCAAATCTCACAGTATGGATATTGTGACCCCAAAATATGGTTTCTGATTCCATCAACGTATATTATGACCAATGGAATGTACACATATTGACAGGATTTATTGTATCAACTTTGACTTACCATCAGCCATTATAGAGGAACATACCATCAAACATTTAGTTCAACTTTTATTTAGACAAAAACCAACTCCTATCCATGCAGGTATGTAGCTGCATCTGCCTTAAAATTCCTGTAGCTGCATTCAAACCAATAAAATATACATACTGATATAAAGCATTTCTATAATGTAGGATTTTGATGTTGTACCTGCATCATTAACACAAGATAACACTGGTGTAGTGGTTCTCCAGTTTAACCAGAAGAATCTTTTACCTCAGTAAGAATTTTACAACTTTAACCATCCTGATTTTCCAGCAAATGTATAGAAGATGTCTTTTCCATCAACATGATTTTGTTTCTGAAGAGTCATTTGTCAGTGAAATTCTGTAGTCTTCCACCAAAAACAATCCATACCTTCAACATAAATTCGACCATACTAGTGATCTAATTTAAAAGTTTTTACAAATTTTAACCCACAATCTACAAAGGTGTCTCTAAAATTAAAAAAAATTAGTACTCTGCTATGAAAATTATAAGACATACAAGATATTTGTACCATCAGCATAATTTGTTTCTGTTTGAGTAGTGCCTGCATTTCCAGTGATAAAATATGAAGATTATCAATGTTAACATCGTATTATTGATCTAACCAAACCAGAAATCAGTAATTTAAAGTTTGATACTTCCAGGAAATTATCAACACCACCAACATAATATGACCATATGGAGTCATGTAAAAATAACACCTACTGATCAATAATCCAAATAAGAACCTAAAAAGGGCACATTAATTACATTAACCTACCAGTTAATTGAACCAAAAATCACAATTGGAAACCACAATTTTTCATCATTCCAGAAACTGATTCCATCAACTGAACCTCGTACACAAAATCTGCCATCACAGTTATGATTTTTTGAAGAAGGTATAAATGTATATCAGTTTACAGTTGGAGCCTTACTCTCTGACACCAATCTAGTAATGAATTTAAGCAGAAATTACCCAGTTTTTCTTTTGGAATACATCAATTTTAAAGTGTACTGTTTTAAAAGTAAGTAGAAGATATCCACTCCATTTACATGGGGTTTTACTAAAGAATTCAAGTTTGTTGAAATAAATTTTGAATTATTTCACAGCCCAGTCAAAAGACAACTGTATAAATATATATGTATTTTTTTTTTTTTTTCGAAAAGCACCTTGCTACACAGTTGTTGTCATAGATTTCTCAAAGTGACAAATATTTACATCTCTGTCCAATACCCACAATGAGGTTTTCCATCAACAGATATAACTGTAAGACACACAACTTTGCCAGTATGAAGTCTTTTATGCATGGTGTTCTATAAAAAGATATCCATTTTGTACCAATGGAGACACCTTGACAACCAGATGTACTGATCATATCAATTTCAATGCATTTCACTTTTTTATTCAAACAAATTTAATACTGTTCAAAACAAACATTTTTAAAGATTAAAAAAAAATCAGATACACCATGTCAGTTTAAAGTTATATTATTCAAAATTTAGATCAAAAAATATAACTGTTAAAATGGAAGCCTGGTCATTACACCTAAAACTCAATCGAGTAAAATATACGAAATTCAGCAGTGATTTCTTTGATTGAAATAATCTCTAAAATATACATGCCTGATAATATTTGATGGTACTTAACAGATCTATCCTGGTAATTCCTTGACAAAATATCATGTCACTGCAGAAAAATGTCATGTCACTGCAGAAATGCTGTGTCAATGCAGAAATGACATGTCAATGCAGAAATACTACAGAAATATCATGTCACTGCAGAAAAATGTCATGTCACTGCAGAAATGCTGTGTCAATGCAGAAATGACATGTCATTGCAGAAATACTACATAAATATCATGTCACTGCAGAAATGTTTATGTCACTGCAGAACTAATGTATAAAACAATAAATCATCTTTATACATTGTCATTCATAAATAACTACTGTACATGTATTTGGTCACTTTCTAATTTTGTATGACACATAACCTTTTTAATGAAATCACTATATTTTAATGTAACATAAAACATAAAAAATGAGCAAAAATAGATATAGAAGTACAAATGACATTGAAGAGGAAAATTTGAAATAATAATTTCAATTTTGTCATCATTTCTCTATACATTCGGAAATTTTTACTTCAAAGTCGAAAAATTTGTAAGTACATGAATATAATTACGAACTTCACGTTGTTACATGATTTAGAGCAATTTCATTGGTCGTTTTCCAGTAACAACGTTTTCTACCGAAACTACTTTTGACCAGTTTCAGGGATTAGCCATCTATTAATAGAAATTATTTTTAAATTGTAAACAAATGAGAATGTATTCGAGATAAGCAAATATTCCACCTTAAAACATTAAAATCAATTTTTTAGATTAAAATTTTTGCAAAAAATTTTTCAACTTGATATGTTCTGATATTTTTTCAACAAAATATTCAAGACTATTAATAATAATAATGTATCCGTTTTAAAATGAGTCATCCACCAAAAAGACAAGTTATCTGGTGGTACACATGTATTTACTGCCCTTTGATTAAAGTTAAATCTGTCCAAGTGTTTTTGTTTTCTTTAATATTTTTTTTTTAGAAGTTGTATTGCAGTTGAAAAGTTAAACATGTTTTTTAAGTAATGACTAAAGTTTCACTAGATAAAACCAAAAATATCCTTTGAATGTTTTAAGTTTTCTTAGAGTTTTTGACTACCCATTGTTGTGTTACAAAGAAATCGTTGATCATTACTTACATTATACCATTAACCTGTGTATCTACCATTTTATCCGTACTGTATATTCTTGTATTTTCAGGCTGCTATCAGACATGAAGATGGAACAGAAATATGTGGGTCAAAGGTTATAGTTGAATGGGCAAAAGGCAGTCCTAGAAGACCTTTTATCGTTGATGACAGTGTAAGTCCTTATCATGTACTATACTGTGGATATTTGTTTTCACTAGTAATATAAAAATTATTGGTTGACAGTTGAGGATTTATTCAAGAATATCATAATCCACTTACAAGTATGTATTTGTTGCTCTGACTTTAATTCGTAATTTCTTGATTTTTCCATTCTGTATTGTTTTTTTGAAAGATATTACAGATAATGACAGAAACTCATAATTTTTTATCCAGACTAATCAATTACTGGTTCATTTCAAGTACAGTGGTGTCCCTTTGATGGCCCATCCATGCTAAGAGGATATTGAATAAGTAATTAAAAAAAAAAAAAAAACCCAAATACTTAATAGCTTATTTTATAAAAACATGATGTAAAAATTCATGTAATTTCAAATTTGTTTTTTTTAAATGGAATGGTTAACAATATGTTTCTGCATGTAATTACTTGGCATGTATTATTAGTCAACTTTAGAGGCAAATAAGATTTTATACCTGGCCCCAGTTTCACAATTGTGCCTTAATATTGATTTTTCTTTTTTTCACAAAACTTACTATAGATGTAATAAGCTTGAAGTGATCTTCAAAATGACATCTTTAATTCCTGTTAATCTGAACATTTAAGTAAAAGAAAATCTTAGTTAAGAAATGTTTGTAAAACTGGGGCCAGGGTATTGTAGTTTAAACCTTTTCTAAAAACACAATGTTTTTGATGTACATTAATATTAGGAATTATATAAAACACTTTTGTTTTCATTTTTAGTACTATGAAGACAGATATAGAAATGAGGAGGAGTATGGGACTTCTGCTAGATACTACAATAATGATAATTATTGCTATGGTTATAAAAGACCTAGAAATAACAGATCTTCTCCATATTATGACTTCCAAAGAAGGTACTAGTTATTGTATTTTATAGGTAGGAGAGACAAAAGACAATAGAGTGTCATAATACAGTAAAAATTCAATTATTCGAAGTTAAAGAGTCGTGACAATAGGTTCGAATAATCGGGGGTTGGAATAAGTAAAAATTGGAAGTGACATCACCAATGCATAGTCGCCAGGAAATATCAACTAGTCACTGAGATCAAGTGTTAATAGTGTATGTATTACAAGGTTTAAGTAGCCAAATCAGTCTAAAAACAATGATAATGAAAACGACTGAATATATAATTTCAAAACTTAAATATAACTAGTAATCAAAATAGTAACAAGGAACATAACACGAGAGCACTTTTACAAAACAAATTATCTGTAGTCTGATTTTGAGATAACAAGTAGTTTCTCATAATTTGGGACATTTAGGTTTGAGTTGTTGTCCTGTGACTTGCCAGATATTGCAGTTTTCTCATGAACTAATACTATGTTTTAATATGACTTTTGTTTGGAATAGTGATGTTATAATAAATTAATCAAAGATTTGTTGATACTTCAACTAACAAAGCAAGCCAGTCAAGTAAAGAAATGGTTCCATCACCCTTTCTAAGACAATATCTAAAATTTAAGATTAGTTTGTATGTCAATGTTGTTCAATGTTTTAACATTATTATTTACTACTATCACCACTTTGTCTTTATTTATCAGTTTCCCAAGTTAAGATTCCTGTTAACTTAAATAACATAATTATATGGAATCTTCACAAACTTCTCTTGTCTGTCTGACAGTTTTATAGTCATATTTTGCTGCCTTTTTTTTTTTTTTTGGGACAAACCTTAAATACATGTACTTGACATCAAATTTGTTTCAAGATGTTATTAACATTTTTGCCATAAATTGAAGATTGTTGAGTATTTTGAATCACATAACTAACATGAAAAAAACTTGTCACTCTTAAATTAAGTAAGATAATTCAGTGGTTTATTTTTTGTACCTAGGTCAGGATCTTTATCAAGAGGTATTAGAGAAACAAGGAGGAATTATGAAGAATATAGTTCTCCAAGATACAGATCAACAGAGAGTTCACGATACAGTTTAAATGACAGAAGATCTAGAGGGTGGAAAGAAAAATCAGTAGAAAGTTTTAGGGCATTGAAAAGGTCAAAAGAAAGTTCAAGGTCAAATGATAGAAAGGCAATCAGAGGTTTAATAGAAAATACACAAGGAGAAGGTCAAGGGACAAATCAAAAACTAGATCAGGCAGTAATTCAGATTTAAGGTCAAAGGACAGATCAAGAGATAGGAGGGCAATGAAAGGTTCAAGAGAAAAATCAGTTGAAAGGTCAAGAGGTGAATCAAAAAACAGAACAAGGACATTGTTGAAAGAGAAATCAAGATCAGAGAAAAGATCTAGAGAAAGTTCTGACACAAGTTCACAACCAAAAGATGAGATGATGATGACAGGGTCTAAAACAAGTAATAAAATATTTCTTGAAGGGTTACAACAATCCAATGAATCAAGAGAAAGAATTCTAAAGAGATCTGTTAAAGGATCAAGAGAAAAATCTATCAAAAGGTCAAAGTCAAATGACCTAAGAGACAGAACAACAAGATCAGGTATATCTAAAGAGAGTTCAAAAGAGAGTTTAGGAAAAAGTTCAGCGGTAGGACCAGCGAAGAGAAGTTATTCAGTAAAAAGAAATAGATCATTGGATAGAAAGGAAAGGATAGATTCAAAAGAAAAATATGTAGAGATGGAAAAGGAAAGAGCAAGGGATAGAACACCTAGTAGACCAAGGTCAAGGGACAGAGCCAGGGATAAAACACCTAGTAGACCAGGTTCAAGGGAAAGAGCAAGGGATAGCACATCTAGAAGACTAGGTTCAAGGTCAATGGACAGAGCAAGAGATAGAAAATCAAGAAGAGATTCAAGAGAAAATTCAGAGAGAGGATTAAGAGGTAAATCTTTGTCTAGGACATCAAGAACACCTGAGAAAAATGTGAGAGAGAAATTTGAGGAGAGATCAAAACCACAAGTAGAATCAAAAGATAAATCATTCAAATAGATCAAGAACAGAAGTATCAAAGCAGTATTTTGAAAAGACCGGGGAAATTCAAAATCTGAAAAGATCAAAGTCCAGAAGCAAAGAAAACTGTAGGAATTTTAAAAGGCTTTCAAAGGGTAGTTCTTGTAGTAGGAGTCCGGAGACTCAAAGCAATGATATAGAATATGATGATAAAATAACCACCTTGAATTCAGGAAAACGATTATGGAAATATCCAAAATACGACAGTGATTCTGATGAGTAATGTTCAATAAACTATAAATAGTATTAATGAAATAACCCATTTTGCTTGAATATGGACCATACTAAGAGTGAAAAGATAAAGATTGAATATATAGAGACAGTCTTAATTGAGATAGAATGTTCAAACGTGGAATGTTCAGTTTGATTTTAAATCAGATGCAATATTTATTTATTTTAATTGTTGATATTAATTGCCAGCTACCCTTAATTATTTATGTTGATGTTTTTAATACTATCTTGATTTATTATTTATGTTTATTGGTCAGTATTTACCTACAGTTTATGTTTTAATGGCAGGTAGATATATTTAATGAAATTAACTGTCATGGTTTTCACATTAAAAGTTCTTCCTTTGTTAGTAAAAGTAAACTGTGTTTGTTTCTTATATATTAAATGTTATGACAAATATCTTTTTGTCGGAAATTTGATTGGTGACTATGGAATCAGGAACAGTTCACAGTCATGTACTTCACACACACACACACACACACACACACACAGTGTCTACTTTACATTTCTTCTACACTTGACCTCCTGTATTTTAATTGACATGCAACCAGTATTGCTAAAAAATTACTTGGAAAAAATTTGATCAAACATTAACACCTTTTCTCAGACTAATCTGCTTTCAACAGAGTGAAATATGATACATGTATGTAGGAAGCATATATAAGCTATACCAAATGTTTAATTTTATCATTTCTAAATTTGTTTTACTTTTATGTAAAAAGGGACAGTTGATCTGTTCTGTTGAAGGAATGTACATATCGATGATGTCGACTTGTCATATGTATTTTTGAATAATAATTTATTTCTCTTCATTTGTTTTTAACCCTGTCCTGACAATGCAGAGTATAAAAAATGTGAAACTTTGTAGTTGTATTACACAATGTCATATAAATAAAATAGAGTATACATTTTGAAAAACAAAACTATAAATGTTTTAAATGTACTTTGAAATGAAATTTGACTATAAGGTAGTGTAAACTCCAATAACTATATATTTGTTTTTGAATCACATTATGATTCATAAGTACCAGTTCCCACTTTCACTCTCATGGACTAGGTTTGATTCCCACTCGGGCAGATCATTTTTTTTTTTTCAGGGACACTCAGGTTTGTCCACCATCCCGGAACAGACCATCTCAATATAAGTGAAAGAATCTTATCTGGGATGTAAAACACCATTAATCTTAATACTTATCCTAATTATCAAAACATGTTTTCTTCACTGTTCAAATGATCAAACTTAGCAGGAAGTGTAGAAGAGCTGTATTTCAAATTATTAAGATGTGTATAACTTTGCTGCAAGCCTTTGGTGGAGTTCTAGATAACTAAATATGTTTGAAGTTTTTTGGTTAAAACACTCAAAACCTCATTAACAGTGTACATACACACTGGTGCACATCATTTAACAGCAACTGTTCCTGTACATTCTTGAATAATACATTTACCATTACAAGGTTGTTCACTATAGGTTCAAGAGACTTAAATTAGGAGATGGTTTTAATGGATTTTGAAACAAACATGTATTTCAGTTTAAATCATATCTTACCAAGCTGTATAAATAATGAAAAAAAATTAACTAGTGTGCAGATGCTTTATATGACTGTATATAGTCATTTGTACTACAATGAATCACTGTGTCCAGATTATAATACATTTTAAACTTAAAAGAGAGCAAACTAAAATGCATCTGGCATCAAAGATGAAAAGAAAACCAATTTGTTTGCAATATACTTGTTTGCTTCCATACAAGAGCAATGAACTGTTCACAAGCCTATTTCTACATGTTGTCAGTCAACACACATTAGACATAGCAGGAATTGTTCACAAGCCTACTTCCACATGTTGTCAGTCAAGGCAGGAATTTTTAAAATATGTATTGAATCTTTAAAAATAAATTAAATATTGTTTTACCACCAATTTTGTCAAGATAATTTCAATTAAACCAAGATATCACCAGCTATTGAAACAGTTATATTGTGACCCTCTTTTATCATGTGCTTACAGAAATACAAGAGAATGACCTTTTCAGGTGCTTGGCAAGAAACATATTGCTGCTTTTCAGACCTAATCTAATGTAAATGGAGCATAAACCCAATCACAGAGTGAGCACTATTTTCCTACTTCAGTGGTTTTTTAGCATCTATTCAATATGTAAAACTGATATCAAATATCAAGGGACTTGGGGGAACAATGCATTCATGGCATTAGAAATCTTTAGTCTTACAGTATTACAGCAAATTTGAGAGATTAATCTCTACAATTTTTCTAGTCTTAGATACAACTGTAATAAGAAATAGGAAGATTTATTTCCTTGTCCATTAATCAAGAAATTTGGCATGTAGTTTCAGTTAGAGAACAATTAAACCTTATATCTAGAAACAACAAACACAGAGAAACCAGAGACCTTTGAACTGACATGTAAAATAATGACAATTTGTTATCAAAGATTACAATAAGCAATAGTCATAAAACTTGTCGTAAGGAGCTCTTAAAAAAAGTTAGAGCAATTCTGTTACATTTTCATATATAAACCACTTTTTGAATTTTAATGCCACAAGATATGCTGTTTATCAATAGAAATATTTAGGTCCAACAGGTGCTTGATTTTTTATGGCCTTTGAATCTGGATGTTCTGTCAGGTTAATGCATTTTTAGAAGGCATATGAATAGTACAAGACCCCTGCCATTAATTTTTCAAATTTATAAAAACCGATTAACTTGTTTAACAAACTGTAGCCTCCTTGTACATATACAAGAATAATTCATACCCAATGATTGGTAATTTTTAGCTCACCTGAGCTGAAAGCTCAGATGAGCTATTGCTATCCATCTTCGTCCGTCGTCCGTCGTGCATAAACTTTTTACATTTTAATCTTCTCCTTCAAAACCACTGGGCCAAATTTAATGAAACTTGGAAACCATCATGCCTGGGTGAAGCCCTTTCAGATTTGCACAAATGAAGGAGTTATGTCCCCTTGGGGCCCCACAAGGGGGGAATAGTGAAAAACTTTAAAAATCTTCTCCTCTGAATCTACAAGAGATATACCTTAGTAATTTCATTTATAACATCCTTAGGTCATCTATTTTCAGATTTGCACAAATGGTAGCCATGGGGCTCAAAATGGGGAAATTGTAAGGCACTGAGTGGGGAAATTGCTGAAAATTATATATTTATCACTATATCTTGAAAAATATTAACTTTTTGTATAGGCATGTATATCAGAATATTGTAGGTATTGACATGACGATCATTTTGATATATGGTTCAAGGTCATATGTTAAAAGGTCAAGGTCACAGCTGCAAAACAAGACTTAAATTGCTTATTATCTTGAAAACTATTAACTTTTTGTATAGGCATGTATATTAGAATATTGTAGGTATTGACATGACGATCATTTTGATATATGGTTCAAGGTCATATGTTCAAAGGTCAAGGTCACAGCTGCAAAACAAGACTTAAATTGCTAATTATCTTGAAAACTATTAACTTTTTGTATAGGCATGTATATTAGAATATTGTAGGTACTGCGACAATGATCATTTTGATATATGGGAAATTGCTGAAAATTATATATTTATCACTATATCTTGAAAAATATTAACTTTTTGTATAGGCATGTATATTAGAATATTTTAGGTATTGACATGACGATCATTTTGATACATGGGTCAAGGTCATATGTTTAAAGGTCAAGGTCACAGCAGCAGAAGATGACTTAAATTGCTAATTATCTTGAAAACTATTAACTTTTTGTATAGGCATGTATATTAGAATATTGTAGGTATTGACATGACAATCATATATGGTTCGAGGTCTTATATGTTCAAAGGTCAAGGACATAACTGCATTAGTATACTGAAATTGATTATTGATTTGGAAATTATTCATTGCACTTCAGTTACTTCATGAATATTATATAAGCAACTTATAAATGAAATGTGAGTGGATATATTTCTGATTAAGTTTTGATGGAGTTCTTAATTTGAGAAAACTTTTCAAGTTTCTGTACTTAATATATTGTCTATTGCACTTTGCAAACAATATTGGACATATCTTCAGGTGAGCGTTAAGGCCCATGGGCCTCTTGTTTATTTTCCTTCTGTCTACACAGCAAAAATCTATTGCCACTATGATATCAATTAAAATTTATCATTTCAATAATTTTGCAAAATAATTATCTTATTATCGAATCCAAACAATGTAATCACAATTTGTCATACATATATGTGTGTGTTTGTCAAAATAATGTTTTATTAACAAAGTTTATCACTAGGAGAACAAACAGTTTATTTTTATTTTATTTTAGATTCTAGCTATGTAATTTCTACAACATGAAATTTGTAACCATTTCATCATCAAAATAGGTAATTTTTATTTTTAACAAAAATGATGATTTGTCTAGTAGGCTACATTTTGTCATCATTTCTACTTCTTTGAAGTTAATTTATAGTTACTTTCAAAGCAAAAAGAATCCAGAGACATTTCTATAAAAACTTTTTTTATTAACTTATCAATGTCTTTTATTGATACACAAATGAACACAGCACAGATCTACATAAACATAGTTTAAAAAGTTTATAATGAATTTTAAATTGTCGTTTTTTTTTTGTATTCATTGCTATAATCCCCTCATTCTGAATTGTCAAATTTTTGGTTTCATCGCTACTGCTGTCTCATAATAATGTGTCATTTTTGCCCTTATCAGTTTAAATCAATCAATACATTAATTGTTGTCTATGCAATATCATAATGTATTTAAAATAGCACTTTTACAAATATAAGTACCCATCATGTTTTATTTTAATTCCAGTTCAACATATATCACAAACATATGACCTCACTTCACTGCGAATTCATTTTCTATACATACAAGAAATTTCACAATTTTGAGCATGTAAACACAACCATGTTACATTTCAAAAATCAATGAACCTCACAATTTGAATAACGATTTAAACAAACACAGCTACTATTGTCATGCATTGAAAATTCATGATTTTGATATGGTGTTGCCTTTTAATTTGAACCACATAAAAATTGAAACCTGTTTTATTTGGAAATGCTATTGAAGTTGTTTGGTACATGTAAATTAGTCTCATTAAAGAGAAACCATTTTTTGGTGAAATTTTCTGTTCTAAAGTGTTTAATTTAGATGGCTTTTTCAAATGTAATGATGATGGCAAATAATGACAATAATTCTCATGTAAACAATTATTTATTTTATACAGAATTTAATTTATTTTTCTTACTATCATTATTAAGTTACAAAACATTTTTAAATTTCAATTAATTGCAAAAACAAAATAATAATATTATTATTAAAAATAAAATAAAATAATAAAAAGAAAAAAGAAAAATAATAATAAAGGCATCTGCTATTGCTAAAAAATTCTAAGTTAAAAACTTGCAGAAAAATAAACTCTATATGCAGGCAGATCCCTGTTAAGTACATGTATGAGGATAACTGATCATGTGATGTCACATGATTTCATTTACAAATGGTAAATGACAAATAACCGTCACAATATCTATGGCTTTATAGATTGGGAAAAATGTAAAAGCAAATATAAAGCAGAAACAAGAAATGTTTTTTCTATTCATCTCCATTTTCAACTTCCTGTTGCTCCGGACTTTTAGATTTTGAAAGCGATCTACTTTTAGAACGACTACTTGATTTTGACTTTGACCTTGACCTTGATGCATTTTCATGGTTGTCTATTCTTTTCCTATCTCTACTTGTTGACCTTGACTTGTCACGTCTTCTTTCCCTACTTCTGCTTCTCGACCGTCTCCTATCCCGTGATCTTGACCTTGACCTAAATTTAAAACAAAAAAATTTAGGTAGCATTATGTTGCATTAGTTATACTTATTAAAGAATTTCAAGGGGAAAAAGCCTTATATTTTGAGAAGTCATAAATTTTCATCTGTTGTAAAATCAATTAATGCAATTTGAAATCATTACCCCTGATATCAGTAATCATTGGTTTTTTTTTAATTTTCTGTCCACCAAATAATTAATTCTTCAACAAGAGGCCCATGGGCCTTAACGCTCACCTGAGGAGTTGTCAAAAAACTTGCAAAGAACGTAATTACAAAAACTTTACAAAATTCCTCAAGTTCGGAAATCCGGCAATAAATAATCAGAAATATCTAATCATATTTCATTTATAAAAAGCTTATATCATGATTAAAATAGTACAATGAATAATTTCCAAATAATGGATTTGACCTTAGAGCATATGAACTTGAACCTTATATCAAAATGGTCATAATATTAATACCTACAATATTCTAATATACATGCTTGTACAAAAAGTTAATGGTTTTCAAGATAATTTACAATTTCAGTACACTGATGCAGCTATGACCTTGACCTTTGAACATATGACCTTGAACCATATATCAAAATGATTGTCATAGCAATACTTACGATATTCTAATGTACATGCCTATACAAAAAATTAAGTTTTCAAGATAATTCAATTTCAGTACACTTAAGCAGCTATGACCTTGACCTTTCAACATATGACCTTTAGCCATATATCAAAATGATTGTCATATCAATACCTACAATATTCTAATATACATGTTTATACAAAAAGCTTATAGTTTTCAAGCTAATGCACAATTTGAGTACCTTAAAGATAACATTTCAGGGCCAACAACTCCTACATGGATTATCATATAGTTACAAAACTTTGTACCTTTTTAAATTTTGTCATGGGGAACATTTTAACAATGTTTTGAAGTTATATATCTCTTAATATTTGCCAGATAATTGCCTCAAACTGCATAAATCACAAATAAGGTCATGACCTTGATTTGTGACCTTGACCCTAATTTAAAGGTCATTTCAAGAAAAAGTCAAAACTGAAAACCCCATTTCATTATCTGTTCAAATAGTCAAGTTATAACAATTTGAAGCCATTTTAGGAAATTTTTTAAATTAAATGCAAAAATGTGTAACCCATTTTTCGAACAAATTTCACAAAATGAACAATCTTAAGGCTAAAGACCTTAGAGAAGCCAAATGTCACATCAGATTTTTTCTCCCATCAATGGTTTTGGAATAGAAATTTTTTTAAGATTTTTGCACCCTTAGGTCTTGACCTAGTTTTGTAGCCATGGCAATGCCATGAACAAATCTGAATTGCAATGGCCCATATATGCTTCTTGCCAAGTATCATTGAATCTGTTCAGCAGTTTTGGAGGAGAAGTTGAAAATAGGTGTTTACTACGCACACGTAAGCACACACACACACGCACGCATGCACATAAACATGCCATGCCATGCCATAAGCTCACATGACCTTTCAGTCAGGTGAGCTAAAAACTGAAAATTATTATTCAACCAAAAGCTAAATACAGAAATGGATTAGCCAACACCAGTTAAACAACTCAAAGATCAAATGCTTTAATTTAATAACTCAGTGGGTAAAATACATTCAAATTTTAAGCTCACCTGAGCTGAAAGCTCAGATGAGCTATTGCGATGGTTCACCATCCATCGTCTGTCGTGTATCAACTTTTAACATTTTAATTATCTCCTCTAAAACAAAGTTGATGAAACTTGGTGATTATGATGCCTTGGTGAAGGCCTCTCAGATTGCACAATTGAAGGAGTTATGTCCTCTTGGGGCCCAATAAAGGGGGAAATAGTGATAAACTTTAAAAATCTTCTCCTCTGAATGTATAGGAGATATACCTTAGTTATTTCATCTACAACATTCTTACGTCATCTAGTTTTAGATTTGCACAAATGGTAGCTATGGGGCTTAAAATGGGGAAATGGCAAGGCACTTAGTGGGGAAATTGCTAAAAATTATATATTTATCACTATATCTTGAAAACTATTAACTTTTTGTATAGACATATATATTCGTTGTTGTATGTATTGATATGATGATCATTTTGATATATGGTTCAAGGTCATATGTTTAAAGGTCAAGGTCACAGCTGCAAAAGAAGACTTAAAGTGCTTATTATCTTGAAAACTATTAACTTTTTGTATAGACATGTATATTAGAATATTGTAGGTATTGACATGACGATCATTTTGATAAATGGTTCAAGGTCATATATTGAAAGTTAAGGTCACAGCTGCAAAAGAAGACTTAAATTGCTTATCATCTTGAAAACTATTAACTTTTTGTATAGACATGTATATTCGAATATTGTAGGTATTGATATGACAATCATTTTAATATATGGTTCAAGGTAATACGTTGAAAGGTCAAGGTCTAGGCTGCAAAAGAAGACTTAAATTGCTTATTATCTTGAAAACTATTAACTTTTTGTATAGTCATGTATATTAGAATATTGTAGGTATTTGACGATCATTTTGATTAATGGTCAAGGTAATATATTGAAAGGTCAAGGTCACAGCTGCAAAAGAAGACTTAAATTGCTAATTTTCTTTGAAAACTACTAACTTTTTGTATAGTCATGTATATTAGAATATGGTAATTATTGACATGACGATCATATATGTTCAAAGGTCAAGGACATAGTTGCAAAAGTGTACTGAAATTGGTTAATGATTTGGAAATTATTCATTGCACTACAGTTACTTCATGCATATTATATAAGCTATCTATAAATGAAATGTTACTAGATATATTTCTGATTAAGTTTTGTGGCAGTTCTTAACTTGAGAAAACTTGTAAAGTTTCTGTACTGAACATATTGTCTATTGCACTTTGCAAACAATTTTGGACATATCCTCAGGTGAGCGTTGAGGCCCATGGGCCTCATGTTTCTGAAAAAGAGGGTAAATTTTCAGTTCTGCAGTTTAATACTTTTTATTTGTTTGCTCATTTGAGGATCATCTATACATTTAAAGTATCTTATCATATTTACATAATTATAATTACCTTCTCCTTCTGCGAGGGGATGGTGACCTATAGCGACCCCCTCCTCCCCTACTTGATCTGTATCCACCACCATACCCAGAACTCCTACAGTCTCTAGCAAAATGTCCAGTACGGTGACAACGATAACATTCTTCTACAGGTCCACCCTGTAAAAACAATTTTATTAATGACTTATCTAAATCAACAATCTTCTACAGGTTCACTCTGAATTTAAATTTAAAAAAAAATTAATCAATGCAACATTCTCACATAGATCCTTCCTTACTACATTGATATCAAATCAACAAACCTTGTATTAAAACTGCATATTACTTAGATGACAAAAAAAAAAAAAAAAACTGATTTGACAATTTTGACTTACATTTCAATGTAAACTTTCAAACAGACTTTTAAAAAACTTTCCAAGATTAAATTTAAACTTTTTATTTCTTAATATCATAATAATATCTTGTAGAAGATAAACAATAAAACAAAATATAATTTTTTTTATATGTATCACAATTTTTGTGGTCAGTGATCACCGTCACACTGAAAATGATAAAATACTAATACATGTACAACAATATATCCATCACAAAACTATCCATTTCACATAATAATTGATATAATAACAGGGTTCTGACATTGACTATTTTTGATACCAGAACTGCACATTCTCATACCAACTTTTTTTCTGATCTTACAATACCTAAATATAAAAAAACTTACTCTAGGTGGAGGACCCCCTCCAGAACCACGAGGTGCACCTTTGGCCCATTCTACTCTGATGTTTGCTCCGCAAAGATCTCTACCATTCTCGTAACGCAGAGCATCCTAAAAATGTCAAACAGTATAAATTTCAAAACTTCTTTCTCTATAGTCATTAGCAGTTTAACCCGCCTGATTTCAGATCTGGTCAGAAAAGTAACAAGAATTATAAATCCAAAATCTGAATTTTTACAACAGTTTAATAAAAAAAAAAATCACTTACACCAAAGAAAAACAAATAACATTAAATGAATGTAGCTAAATAATATGCATTCTTGTTTCAAATATCCAAAATTGTTCATCCATATTTGTAACAACAAGAAACATGTAACACATGCCTAATACAACTACATGTAGGAAGAATATATATACACTGTAGCAGTAGACTCTCTTGATAAATAAATGATAGTGAAATTGGATATGAAATCAAACAATGGAATTTGAAAGAAGACAGGTTTAACTGCCTTTATTGAAAAACATAATTACACTGTAATTTTTGGAAAGGAAAGTTAATGAAGGCAATAAACAATGAAGCAAAGACAACACTGTGCAGTAAACAATTTATACACATACACACCGACACCCAAACTCACATGCAGGAAAATGAAATAATCATATGCAAATATAACCCTACAATTGTCTTCTAAATGATCTAGGGAAAAGCCAGATTGTAAAGTGCTATAATATATTTACTATAAATTTAGTATTACATCAGATAATATATTTTGAACAATGTACTCATGTTCAGTACTTTTTATGTATTTATTTACTCTTAATTTAAAGAAATTTCAATTTAAATGGGTAAAGAGTAATGTAAATCTAATTGAAATAAATACATTGATACTTGCAGCAAGCTGTATAATGTATATGTATGAACAAAAGTAGATCATTAATGATTGAGGTTTACAATTCTTGATTGCATAAGGCAATGCAACTATGCAAACGCTCAGAACTAAAGAACAGGTGTTGATGATTTAAATATTGAACATTGATGTTTTTTTCACAATAAACTTGTGTTTCACAAAAAAGGAGAAAAGCTTAATAATGTAATTTTAAAAAAATTCCCTAAGACTTTATTTACTTGATTGGGAGGCAACTTACACACAACTGATCACACATACACATGCAAATGTAAAAATAACAGTATCAATGAATTTAAGCTGAATAATTTGTTAGTAAAAATTCTAAAATACAACTGTTTTTGAATCAATGAAAAATGTATTTTCAGAAAAATTTATCATTAGAAAACTGAGTCATAATATAATGACTGATGTTAATGTTGCAATTACAGATTGTCAGTTACAAAACTGATATTTCTATAATATTTAACAGAGAAAAAAGAAAGAAAGTAAAAAATACAACAATTGACATACTGTTTCTATACCCTGGTTTGGGAACTTAGGGCTTGATGGCAACCTTGTTTGGAACAAAAATGGCTTCTCATGGAATATGGAACTCAGCCATGGATTGGAAAGGCTGAACGTCACCATGGAAATATTTTCTAAATTTGGTATGGACCTGTAACCTGATGTACCAGCAACCAGCACAAGAAGAACATGGATTTGCTGATTGGGTAAGGATGGGTGGTAATTTTGGCAATGGTCGTCATGGTAACAAAACATTTGGCCAGTCATGGATTGACTGAGGTGTGGTGGTATTGTGGGGGCCTGGAGGGTGGTACAAACTGGTCTGGCATTCACAAGGATATATCTGTTATAGTGTTACCATAAATTAGCATATCATAAACATATAATTCTTAACTAATCTTAATCTATCTTAATGAATCAAA
The DNA here is from genome assembly GCA_029721355.1 of Tegillarca granosa. Taxonomy (NCBI): domain Eukaryota; kingdom Metazoa; phylum Mollusca; class Bivalvia; order Arcoida; family Arcidae; genus Tegillarca; species Tegillarca granosa. The sequence continues at coordinate 37,492,900 of CM056601.1, read as the reverse complement.
ATGAAAAACAAGAAATTATCTCAGAATTATTTCATGAAAATGTTATTTTCAAAAATAACAAATCATGTGGTATTTTAATTTTTGCACAAAAACAAATTACTCAACTCTAGAAAATTAATAGCAACATTTCCCCCACCTAAAACAAGAGTTACCCATTTCTGGTACAAAAATATCACCAATAGTGTAAAAAGTAAAAATAGCCATCAAATACATTCTGACATAATCCCTTGTAAAATACAATGTTGATATTTAAACTATAGAACATAAAAAGCACTTCAACTGTTTCTGGTAGTGGTAAAATAATAAATAATGTACATGTATATTATATTTGTATATATATGAACACAGTTGGCTGTCTTTCGGTACTTATGTTTCATGAGTATGCATATTATGTATAGAACCAAAATAATGACATACATGTATCTTCAAATGGTTTTTTTCTCTTTCATATAAACAAAATATCCACTTCAAATGCCAAATTAACATGTAAAGATCAAACTTTACCAAAAAAGAAAATAGTTTTTTTTTGCTACAGATGCCAAAACAATTCTGTGTTTCAAAAATGTTTGGTAGTTTTATAACATCTGTAAGGAATTTCATGAAAATAAATGTGTATATCTCAAATTATAATTTCACTAGAAAATAACTGTACATTGGACAATAACCAATGGTAACCAACATTCAATATTTCAATATATTAGATGGTCATACAATAATAAAAACAGAAATGGTGTAATGGCAATAGTCTATATGCTCTTCTGCATATATAAACAAATATGTCCTCTACAAGATGTATCTCATTTTAAACAATTAAAAATGTAATAAAAAATTTAAATTTCAATCATTTGATCAAGCAAAGCATATAGGATGAAAAAAGGCTTTATAGCTGTGATCGTTTTTAACTAAGTTGGTGTAAGAATAACAATGTAACTTAAAATTCTTCTCAAAATATTAAAACTTGTATGCTATCAGGAACATTCAAATTTATTTCCATTCCGAAAGTCCAAATCATTTCAGCAACAAATCAATTTTTAATAAAGTCTTGATGAAATATATATATATATATATATATATATATATATTATATTCTCTATATTAAAGTATGTTCATCCTCTTTGTATCATATTCCCTAATTTTCTTCAGAATAATTTCCAAAAGTAAATTTTTATATTTTATTTCTAGCACCAACTTAGCATATATAAAACATGTTCGTGTTTGTATTTACACATGAACATGTAAATATAAACCCATACAACTGATAAAACTCACATTATCAATTATCTAAACAGTACATTGCAGATGCAAAATGATAGACACTCAATACCCAAAGAATTTTCACTCTCACACTCTTTACCAATGAATATTGAGGTATAAAATAATAATAATAATAATAATAAATTACAAAGCAGAGTAGAAAACACGTGCCCATCTCACTCTTTCATAGTACAGCTTACCATCAAAATTAACCTTATTACTGTTTTTCAATGTTCAGCTAACAAAGAAAAATTGAAACTGAATGATTCAATCAGTATCTAAACATGGATTATGTAATAGGCAACCGACTCTCTCTCTCTCTCTCTTTCTCCTAGCAATGAATCAAATATAATCAATTCTTAATCACATCATAATGTATGAAAATAATTTCCCTTGATAAAAAATAATAAATTATAAATCTTTATACCTCAGCATCTCTCTGATCTTCATAATCAACAAAACCATAGGCTAGAATGTAACAAGGAATTAAATTAAAAATATTTGCAGTATGCTTTATAGAATGTCTAGATTTTAATTAATTAAGCTTTCTAAAATGAAATGAAATAAAATAATAAATAGAATAGAATAAAATAAAAAATAAAATAAATCAAATTGCAAGTTCTTGTTCTGTCAAATTCTGATATTTTGATACATTTTCAGCTAATATAAAACAAGTCTGTATATCAAACTTAAAACCATAACAACCCAAAAACATTTCAGCTGAAACTTATGAGTTTACAATTATTGATTGCCTCAACATTAAGACTATTTATAGTACAGTAAAATAAACAGCCATACTCAACTTTTTTTAAGTGCAGTAACTTATACAGCCATACACAACATTTTTTTAAGTGCAGTAACTTATACAGCCATACACAACATTTTTTTAAGTGCAGTAACTTATACAGCCATACTCAACATTTTTTTTTTTAATGACAAAGATTTATCTCTTATCATCAAAATTCTGTGAAAACCTATTTCCTATACATACTGGTAACTAACATTCATATTTTAAACCCTCCCCTAAGAGATTACAAAACTATTTTCAGTCTGTACAGTATTGCTATTATGTGTATTATCCACGTAAACAAATTTTGCATAGACTTCAACTAAGCCAAGCCATTTCTTTTGGACACCTTCTTATGGAGCTTATTGAAATTTCTTACCCATCTGTGCACCTGCAAAAGCAAAAAGGAAAATAATTTAAATCATATAGTTAACACAGATTACCACTAAGTCTGGCGTAAAACTGGTAATTTCAGGCCAATCCGATATTTCTTAGGACCAATATTTTATCAAAAATGCAATTTTCAGTTACAAATAGTTTGCAAGAACAGTATCAAACATCTATAAACCTTTATTTTGCAAGTATCCCTCGGGCTCTAAATTCGCGTTGGTTTGTTACCAAAGAAATTTGGCGATATCTTGCACTGTTGTGAAAAATAGCAAATCTAAGAATCAAAGTTTTTAGGAAAAATCATATGAAAAACAAATTTAAAAAAAGATTAAAAACCGAAAATTTCAGTAATTGATTCTGCTACATATATTGCCTACATCACTGTTTATTTATAAAGTTACAATCTTATTGTATTCAGTTTGCGATGGTTTATTTCATAAATTAATGAATCTTGAGCAAATTTTTCATAGGCTAATGAGATGTGTGCGAAAAAAGCAACCCCCCCCCCCCCAAATGCGACTTCGACTAATTTTATAAATTTATTATACCGTATTTCACTTCGCATCTTGTCATTCTTCCATAAGGTTCAAACACATCCTTCTAAGTCTCGCACGCGGACGTTTTTGCTTAATCTTCCAATAAACAAATTCCCTTCCCGTCGCCGGGACATGTTTGCAGCGTTTCAAAATGGCGTTCCTTCTTGCGACTTGTCGTGGTATCTACTTACGCTGTTAAGAGAACTTCAGGTTTATAACGAAGTTTGGCGCGATCCTTTAACTGTAGTCGAGTGTAGATCTATAATGACGACCATGGAGAAAAACGTGATTTCTATTATTTGAAAAAAAATTAATTATAAACCTTGAATCTTTACAAGCATCTCTATATAATTATATCGTAGGTGAGCATGGGATGGAACTTCTCAAGTTGTGATTTTCCCACCATTTCTCCTTACATTTTAAAACGTTTACATTCTTGTAAACAAAACTGTCCTATTTTGTGAACTCAGATGCTACGGTTTTCAACCAAGAACATCAAAACTTCACAAAATATAATAACGGTGGAATTATTAGAACTGCATAAAGAATACGTGCATTTACGTTTTTTTTTTACTATGTTAAACACTCATTACAAATGTTTCTAAGCAAAATTGTAATGCACCATATGAACAACAAACACGGGGGCAAAATCTACAATTAATACAGAAGTCAGACTAGAATGTTGCAAATTAATATGTTACAAACCTATTGGTATGATTTTTTAAAAATAAGTTTCGTTGAGTTTGTAAATTATCTTCAATAGATTTATATCACATAAACTTATAAACTTGTTTCGTAGATTCGTAGATCGCTTGCTATCGGAAAAGTGATTTCTTCCTTGCATTTGCCGCGATTTTTTTTTTTTTTTTTTCATTTTGACCCAAAACGAAACATAAATCATTTACGTCAAACACAACAATCATAAGAACATTTACAGTTTATTCTCATATACGTATAAATCGAAAACAACCGAAATTACGGAGCCCCGTTAGTACCAGACAAATAAATACATGTATAATGAAATCGAGCGCACGACTTTGTAAATATTTATTTGTAGGGATTAGTTAATCGCATTTTTTTACATTAAAAAACTAAGCAAGTACGTTTTCAGTGAAATTTAATGAAGAATCAGTAACACCACAGTTGTGTCTCTAGTAAGAACTAATCCGCGAGTATTTACTTATATCTTTTAAATTGTTCAAATGTATCTAACGTATGACTTTGCAACCTGCCAAAAAATTAATAAGACATTTATTATTAACAAACGATTTAGTTTCACCATGCAGGTTGTGTACGAGAGTCTTGATATAACGAGTCATAATAGAGCTTGACAGCACCATGGTTAAGCTCAAGGACTTGAAAATTGGTATTGGCCGTTCTTTCGCCAAGTACTCGGCATTTAGAAATGGAAGTCACGGGGTCCTTCGGATGAGACCTTAAAAACGTATGCCCCGTGTCACGACAGACGTAGCACGTTAAAGAACCCTCCCTGCACATTGTCCTAAGCGCACTGCAATGTCACTTCACCTATATCTGGTGACGTCTCGATATAAGTGATTTATTCTAGACTGGGACGCAAAACCCCATTAAATCAATCAATATCCGTAAAAGCTTTCGCCACCGTAGTCTCATCCATCAGATCAAATGTTTAGTTACAATTAGGAGTGGGTGGAGTAATGGTGTTTTACATCCCAGTTATTTCACTTATATCAAGGCAGTTAGTTTAGGGATGGTGGAGAAAATCCGACCTTCAGCAAGTGAACTTTCTCATACAAGGATCTGCCCGTATGAGATATGAACCTAGGTCCCAAGGTGTATAGCACTCACTTTACCAGCCATTCAATTTAGGAGATAAAACCAATGATAGCTGTACCTTGATGAGCAATGTGGTAACTTGCCTTAATAATCCAACAACTTCACAATCAAATACATTTTAATTAAGAGTTTAATGTACGTTTATGTTAGAATTGTAAGTCTACAATAGCCTGTAGTTCTAAGAAATGTTGTAATCATTTCGGAGGAAAAGGGTTTGATGATCATCAGTTCCATATTTTAACTCCTGACGGTTGCATTACATAATGTTGCTGAACAAACTTGATATTTAATAGAAACTAATGCCAGACACGTCAATAGGTCATTTTCACTTTGTGCAGATGAGTTAATGGCTTAGGTCAAGCATATTACAGTAACACTGCACAGAAGGTCAGACAAGATGCTGAGGAAGAATAAGCCTAATTTAATCACTCAGCACAGGCAACAATACCTGACCTTAAACTGCAAATCAACCATAGTCAAAGAACAAGTTCATCTCATCACACCAAAAACCAACCTATTTCATTCCAAGTTTGTGTTGCATGCTGTATTGGTTAATAAACAGTGCAATGGCACAACAGTAAGACAAGGGTAAATAGTCCCTATATTTTGTACATGTAATACAGATTTACCATATAATTGTTGACACTTGGGCTCTTGCAGGAATATGACATAACCTCTTCTGTTTTTTTGTATTGCTGCTAATTTTAAATAAAGAGAAATAATATCCCCTTCGTGTTGATCATGCTACAGAATCTACACAAAATCCATCAAAGGATGCTGACACTTGTCCTCATGCTGAATCAAGTATACATTAGCCCTGCACTGGGTACAGACCAACTAATTAATAACAAGAACCAAATTCTTATTTAGACACATTTACTTATTTCAAAGTGAAACACTTATGATAAAATACAAATAAAAGCACACACACACACACACACCTTTAATTTCACCTTGCACACTGTGTGTACAATAATTAAGCAGCCAATATTACATTAAATGATGAATTGATTGCTTATGTCTGAAGCCAATGATAGTTTCAGTCCTAAAAATTCTTGTAGATATATATTTTCAGATTTTTCCCAAATAATTTTAGTTTTTTTTTTTTTTAAATAAATAAAATATTGCTACTTGTTATCTCCTAACTTGACAACACATTAATGCATATTTCTAATTCAGTTTACACAAAAAGAAATACATGTAGATATTATTACCAGTGTCAGACAACAAGAAATTAGCTATAAAAATTTTCAACGATGTACACTAAGATTCATAATTGCTTATCTATTTGTACTTTTCACATTTCTAAATACATTTTAGAAATCAAATTTAGTCATGTAACATTGAGAGAACATGCAGAGAACACAGCTACTAGAGTTATTGAAATAATTATTTTTGTTTCAAATTTTGTTGCTTCACATTCACATACATGTAAAAGATATAAGATCTTGCAATACACAAATACGTTTTAAAAACATATATAATTATTGTCAAGTTACAAAGAAAATACTGCTTTTTGCAAGTTTTTCATCACGATAAAATTACAAATACATAATAAGTAGCAATAAAATTTTTTCTATATCTAATTCAATGAAACTTTTTCAGAAATTTTTTCTACTTTTCAGATTTTTTCAAATTAGATGAACAAAAGTTCAGAAATACAATTGTACAATAAGACAGAGAGAGATAAGACAACAGCAAAACAGTGTTATAATAGCGAGATGAATGAAAATTTAAAAATGAAAACTGCATTTTCTATGAAAAACCATTTAAAAAAGAAATTTTACCACAAAATAACAACAATGAAAATGTGATGATCACTTTATCATTATGTTCTATACTAAGTCTAATCATCTCCATTTTCTATGTCATTTTCCGGACTTCTTGAGCGACTTTTAGATTTTGATACAGATCTGCTCTTTGATCTACTTGTAGACCTTGATTTAGATCGTGAAGGACTCTTGTTGTTACTATCAGTTCTCTTTCTGTCTCTGCTGCCAGACCTAGATCTGTCCCTTCTCCTGTCTCTACTCCTACTTCTGGATCTTTTCCTGTCCCTGGATCTAGACCTAGACCTAAATGTATAACGACATATTTATAAAAACAAGCTTAGAAAGGTGAAGTTCCATATATTGGGAGAATAGCACATAACATTTAATCAATAATTTTTTTTTAAACAAAAGATGTTGATTCCATCACTATGGATACAGCATAAGTTTTTCTGTCTTCTGTGCAGATAAGGCTAAATTAATTAATTCCCAAAAATATTCATATAAGTGTCACTATACAGTCAAACCTGTCTGTAGTGGTCAGCTGTCGGACCTGGCCAAAGTGACTACTATAGACAGGTGACCACTATGGACAGGTTTGCAATATTTTGGCAAATTATCTCTCCTTGCATGAAAGATTGATTGATTGATTTAAAAACAAGTGTGTGTGTGTGTTTTTTTTTCTATAAATTTGAAAATTTTAGAGATAGAAAATAAATTGCATTTAAAAAAAAATATTTTAAATGAATTTTATTATAAGTGAAAAAACAAGAAAAATGAAATGAGAGAGAGAGAGAGAGAGAGAGAGCAAGAGAGATCATTCTATATATTTCACTGCCAAATTAAAATAAAAACTTCAATTTGATCGACTCATAATTGCCGAATTTCTGATATTATTAACACGTTTATTTTCTTATCTAATGACCTCTACCCTGTTTACAAAGTTAATGCTTTTCTCTTCGGCGCTGACATGTTGAAAATAATAAAATGTACCATAGTTAGTCTTATTTAAGACTTTACTACTCCAACGTGACTCCCACGTGTCATGGATAATTACCAGCAATTAACTAGCAGGTAATGTTTAATGTGGAGAATTTGATTTATACTCCTTTGTCGGTACCGTTGACAAGCCGTCCACCATTGTTTTGATTATATTCATCAACGGATTAAACCTGTCACAGAGAAGCCATGCCTTGGCTTAGATACTGTAAATCAGGAAATTAATGCGTCATGAAATTAATGCGAACTGCCAATTTTGAAGTAAAATGCGTATTGAAATTAATGCGATTTTTTTAATTTCAATTTTTAAAATTTTTGCCTATTTGTATCTTAGAATTATAAACATTAAATTATGGACTCAGAAATCATTATATTATGTCTTCCTTAATTTAAAAACACGTTATAAACAAACTTTCGGTAGACATTATTAAAATAAACAGTAAGGTGTGTCGAGGGTAAATTCTTAAGCGCCGGTGGCCCATAGTTTTAAATTAACCAGGGTGGTAAAGGATTATCAGATCAAAGAAACGAGTGTTTTTTAAATAAACAAACATACTCAAATATAACGCTTGGAGTTTTTATTAAAATAAAGCATTCAAAATTAGGATGTCCATGTTGGCATGTGTACAACTGATGTTCATCTTCAACTCACGAGTTTAGAATGTTAGATTACTTATAATCACAGTTCTTTCAATTTGATGTTCCAGTCAAGGTACAAAATGATGTATCAGTCACGATTCCACACATAGCAAAAATTCCAAGTATGAAAGAAACAGCAAAAACTAACCGCTAAATGAGAATGTGCTCTAATTAATCAGTTACGATAACAACTTCCGGTTAAGGGAGGTAACTCAATTTACAATAAATATACAGAATACAAACATCGGAAAATAAATGCGACAAGAAATTAATGCGATGAGACGGGCCTCGCATTTTTCGCATTAATTTCTTGCTCGCATTAATTTCCTGATTTACAGTATATCACGTGTAAACATTTCTTCATGACAGGAAGTGAAATAACACGTTTCCAAGGGAAATAACTCGACTTTAGGTTTTATGTTGCTGGCCGTTATAGACAGAAATTGAGTTTAAACGGGACAGAAAATAGTGGCCGCTAACCACATTAGACAGGTGACCTGCTATGGAAAGGTGTTTTATATAATAAAATGACACGGGACCGACGAAAACTGGCCGCTAAACAGAGGTAACAGTGATGGACAGGTGACTGTTAACACAGGTTAGACTGTACTTATAAATTACTGCAGTATTCTCATTTCACGTAAATAATATTTTTTCTTCTTTTCTCAATCTTAATACACACATCTAACAAAACAAGGAAATTGTTGTAAAAATACTACTAAATACATTAGGGTCTAAAGCAAAACCAATAGAAAGTATCATCACAGAAAAAAGGATATGATATTTACCTTCTCCTTCTTCTAGGTGAGGGTGATCTGTATCTTCCTCCACCACCACCTCTGGACCTGTAACCACCACCACCACCACCACCACCTCCACCATACCCAGAACTTCTACAATCACGGGCAAAATGTCCTACACGATGACATCTGTAACACTCTTCTGTTGATCCTCCACCACCCTGTAATGATAATTATGAAAAGATGTACATATACATATATGCATATAAAGGTTTGGTTGCTTGTTAAATGCACCATATTTACGACTACTAAAGGTCAGATTTATTTCTTAATCTGAAGGATTAATCTATACACTATTTGATATTGTGGGCAAGTTCTTTATATTTCTTATTTTCATGTACTAGTGCACAATAATGGCACCCTTTACAGAGCTAGTACATAACATTAAGCATAATGACAGATTTACTGGTAAAAGTAAAAATTGACAAAGAATTGAGTACACTTAATTAGTTTTTCCCTCGGTGACTTTATTACACCAACAGCTCTCCATAGTTTATTTAAACATGGATTCATTTCTACTTAGATGTGAGATATACAAAGTTCCTGATATTTACAAACCTCACAGCAACTAATAATAGGTACTCTTCCACTTAATGTAGACATTACAACTATAAAGTTCTTGACAGTCTTGTCTCATAGCATCCTTTACATACAGTTTTATAGTTCAAATACTTACTCCTCTAGGGGGTGGTCCTCCACCTGGGCCTCTTGGTGCTCCTTTAGACCATTCTACTCGGATGTTAGAGCCACAGAGTTCTCTCCCATTTTCATATCTCAAAGCATCCTAAACAAGACACAGACTTTACATTAACAAAACTGAATAAGTAATTAAGAGTCCTTCTCACAGGAAATAAAACTATTTTACAATTGCTTTCATTTTCTACATGAACATACATGTATGTATGACTGGATCTTTTTAATAAAAACTTTATAAGCTTTAGATGACAACAAATGCCAAGCAACTCCATGATATACATGCTAGAAATAAATACTTTCAATATAAATGTACATTTCTAACAGAATTTATCTGTTATCTTTCATATTGAATTTGTAAAATAAAATAATGAAAGAAAACAAAGTATTTAAAAATAAAGAAAAACTTAAAATATAAACACACCTGCCAATCATCAAATACTAGATTTTTAATCAAGATTAAGTTCTGGGCTGTTATAAATTAAAAGTTTTGAGACAGGTTACAAAGTCCCAGGTACCCTGTCATAAAATTTATGTACTCTTCTCTTGCTGCTCAGGGTACATTAATCTTTGACAGGGTACACAGGACTGTATAACCTGCCTAAAACCTTAGTTTTTAGCAAATTCGTCACCCTTCAAAGTGGCACAAACTAGGCCATTTAAACTTTTGATTTGTATTTTGTATGACTTGCATATGTTTACTTTTAACTAGACAAGTGAGAATTTTGTCTGTGATCTATAACTTGCTTCCCTTATACCCCTAAATATCTATGTGTGTTTATGTACTCCAGAAGATTGACATAGTTACATGTATATTGGCAAGTTACCCAATCCCTATGCAGAAAAATTATTTGAAGGATGACAAAATAATTTACTTCTGAATCCCAATACTGTAAATCCAAATATCTTAATCACTTATTTTTATGCGAGTTAAAGGGAGCAATATATGAAGCAGATTATTTGAATGAAATTATGACAAAAATTTAGACTTAAAATTCAGATCTTCAGAGATTTTTTTTCAAATCTAGTATAAACGCAACCAATTTTCATTTTATTCAAAAAAATGTATCATTTAAAATGGAAATACTCAAGGAAGCCAAAATCAATTTCCAAATCTTACAAAAATCAAGTGAACAAGTACCATAAGTTAAAATTTCGCAATTCATTTTAAAGAAATTTTTTATATACATTTTTCTCTATAAAATCATTCCATAACAAAGCCTAAAGAACATTGGTTTTCAATCATTTTTTGAAGGATTGGCAGGTGTATCTGAATTTTTTTTTCATAAAAATAAAAAGGACAAAATAAACAATAGTAACAATAATAAACATACTCTTTTGATACTACTCTGGTATGGGACATATATACTCGACACACAGCGGCCATGTCTGGTACAAAGAGAGACATTTCCTTGGCTCTTGGAGCAGTGGACTGGCTTAGCAATGGCAATAAATGGGTTTAACCATGTGACATTCAACTCAACAAAAACCTTTTTGGCTGCCATGCTTGGTTCAATTTAACCCATTTTTGTCTGACAATGGAACGAATAACCTGAAGATGGGACCTTTTGGCTACCTGTATAGACTGTGTGTGGACAGTGTGGATTTCACACTGGACATAGCTAATCCATGTTACCAGACAAGACCGGTGGCAAACCAGCTCTGGTGGCAGTCGCTCCAAAAACTAACCAAATCATGGGCAAAAATAGGCATGTGTATAGTGTGGCAATGCATTGCAGGCAATCATGAACTATTTTGGCGAGTTTGGCAGGCAAATAGCTGAGAGTTGGCAATTAGATTTTGGCAATTGCAACTGTCATATGGGATATGTAGGGTGGCACACTCTGGACTGGCAACACAAGGAATCTGCTAGTGTCATATCATAAATTTAATTAACATTTTAAAACATTAATTATCTCATATTTTGTAGGTCTGTGTATTTCATCATTGACTGTAAAAAATTTCACAACTGAACTGAATCAATTTTTTTTTAATTTCTCAAAAACAAATTGGGTTTTATTTTTAATTTTTCAATATTGAAAAAAATTAAGGAAATATATTTACAACTGCATTCAAATTGATAACAGTTTGGTATTTGTTGCAGTCAATGAAACATACAGATCTACATGTACAATGTTGTTAAAACAATTCTTAATTACAACTTATGAACATAAGCCAATTAGAATGGGTAGTCTGTTGTATATATTTTGAACTTGCACATTTTCCTATTATCATTTTATGTTCGATACTTCTAATTATGACAAGCAAAGAATCAAAAAGTCAACAGTATGGTAATGCAAGTCTGATATGGAACAGTTCTCTTTTGACAGTCAATATTACCTAAGCAAATTTCATTATAAAGTGTATTTTCAGGTATAGTATGTTGTATTACGTCTGAAATAATGTCACATTTTGTCCTGTGGCCTAACTCAGCATAAACACTGTGAAAGTTATTTCAACAAAATTTTTTATTCTCAATCATTTCTTCTCTACTTTTAACTTTACAGAATGATTTACCATAATATCATTATCAGTGATTTTGCCATGGCTGTTGAAAACTACCTTCTACCTTTCAGATTGGGAAAATTTGGACTATTTTCTTATGCTCAGAATTTTAAAGTTCATTGCACAGATTTAACTTATTCTATTTGACTGAAGGTCACTGTTAGCTTTTGGGGAATTGTAGTGGTCAAATTGGGAAATTTTAGTCTTATTTCGCCAGGGGAAACTACCTTTATTCGGTAGTTATTTTAGGCAAACAAAACCACTGATTATGAACATTTTCAGGTCAAGAATAATGAAGAAAATTCAGAAATTTATAAAATCAACTTACCTGTTAATTTACATAAATGAATGTGACATATCAAGAGTAATACATTTATAAGAACATGCAATATAATGATTCCTAAAATTTATCTTCATATTTCTTTAATTAAAACTTGGGAGAAAAAATTGACCTCATGTTGAAATGCTAGACTTTGTACAGCAGATGTATAAAATTTGTGATTTATGAAAATTTCAAAAATGGAAATCACAATTTGTTAATTTCTTATGTGCAATCAATATGGTATATTAAAGCTGCATTAAGTTTTCCAAAGAAAAAAAAATAAAACGGTGCTAATCTAATAAATGATGTTCCTAATGAACAATGTTACATTTGGTTCAACGATAAAAGCTCGATTAAATACAGAAATTACAGTATTTACCCAGCGAGATGCAGCATTTGGGATCTAATATTAGATCATGGTTACGTCATCAAAACCCGGGTCATTTAAACACAACTTTCAAAATGTTGAAATACGATAAATTAAACACAGAACTTGTTGAATTTGTCATTTGTGACTTAGTAAGGGAAAAATAACACCATTTCAAATACATCTGGATATTAATGAAGGACAATTAATGCAATCTGTCATGTTTCACTTTCGATTCTAGGCTTTTCTGTACATCCGTGCGCATGCTCCAAGCTCATGATTACCATCGTAGAACACTGACCAACCAGTCAGAGGATTCCGTTTATTTACAGCTAAAAGAAATGAAATTTTAGAAAATGAATGTCACGGATCGTGGTTAGAAGATATCTACTTTTAAAAAAATATATTTTTAGAAAATCAAAAAAAATTCAGAAATTTGGTAAACTTAATGCAGCTTTAAGGTAATATTAACATTCTGTGCATTTTTAATTAATGATGGGGGGAACAAATCATATTTTTTTGCTTCTTAATCTGCGCTCCTTGAAAGAGCTCTTAAAAATAATGATAAGTCATCAAACGGGTTCAAGATTTCAAATCAGCAGGTCCTGTGTATATTCCTCATAGCAAACACCGAGATTTTGTATTCAAAATAAGGGTTAATTTTTTGTCAATTTAAAATGCTGAACCAAGTAACTATTATCAGGACCTCTGTTCAACCCTTGAACTGTTTGACCCTTGAATTTCCACCTTTCAAGGACAGTCCAAATAAGTGATGTTAAACAAATAAAACATTCATAAATAAGCCACTTAGTGATAAAAACACACATTCTGTCATACATAACTAACTTATGTGGACTGTTTGATCCTATTACAGTGAACTATTTCAAGAAAATAGTTTTTTATTGGTTAAGAGAAGTAATACAGCACAATTTAACATCATCAGTAACAAGAAGACTGGCAACAATACTTTGTCAATTATACAGAGTAACAGAGCTGTCTTTGTCAGGGTCTAACTAGAGAAATGTTTCACTGTAACAATAAACACTCATCCACTTTCTTAATAAGTCATACGAAAGTCAGTGATTTTACTATGGTTTTTAAAAACTACCTTCCACCTTTTAGATTGGGAAAACTTTGGACCCTTTTTAACATAAAATTTATGTCTCATATTATGCTCAGAATTTTGAAATTCATTACAAAGATTTTATATTGTGACAATATCTAACATTTTTTGTAAGAACAGTTTTGAACAACTGGATTTAACTTAAACTATTGATTGCGAGTCACTTTTGCCTTTTGGGAAATTTTAGTTGTCAAATTGGAAATTTCAGTCTTATTTCTCAAGGGGAAACTACCTTTATTCGGTAGTAATTTTAGGCAAACAAAACCACTGAAAGTATAGTTATGTAAAAATTAAAATGATTTAATGAAGACACTTAATTACCACATTAACATGCTTAGATATCTGATCAAAATTCAACCAATCACAGTTTGGGATATCTCATGATAATTTACCTCTGCGTCTCTCTGGTCTTCATAATCAACAAAACCATAAGCTGTAGAGTATACAAGAATAATTACTTATAAACTAGTTTAGGAACTTCTTTCTTACAGTCATTTTGAATGTGCACTTTTTTTATAATACAAGGCATCAAAAAAGAGAAAGACATAATTTCAAAGTACAAGTAGTTACTATATGTTTCAATTTGTGTCATAGTTATGATGCATTGGGTTGGAAATACAACTAAATTAATATATAGCAATTTTAAATATGATAATAATTATTAGCTACTGTTTCTGATCAAAAAAAATTCTTAAAACTTCTCAAATTATCAAATTATATTAGCAACATCTAGGTAAAACAACAATATCCCTGTCAGGGTGAAAATAACCTGATGATAAAATTCTTAAAAATAATTTGTAGATGTGAAGTTTCCTGTTGTTATATCTTTGCAACAGGTGCAAATTACAGACATAAAATAGAAGTGAAACACACATTATGTATAGGAATCCGGGTCTTTTCGCCCTGATTCCCGTTCGCCCCGTGGGTCAATTCGCCCCGATTCCCGTTCACCCTGAGTCGATTCGCCCTTATTCCCGTTCCCCCTGGGTCGATTCGTCCCATTGTTTACTTAAATTAACTAATAAAAAAAACAATCTAAAATGTTGACATATTTAATTGTGTTAAATTAGTTGCATAAAACATTAACAAACAACACAGCTTGTGTCTTCATGGGTCAAGATACTTTGATGTATATGGGCATCAAAGCAGAAATAGCAGTCATCCGCGGTACATCAAACAAATACCCGGTCATTGTACTTTTAAAACAAAGAACTGTGCACAAATAAATCGTCGTTAATGAGAATGTTATTTCTAGTAATAAAACTTTAAAAATTACCATAACAAATACTTGCATGTTTACATGTGCGGCTCCAGGCAGAAGTATATTTGTAGGGCGAAACGACTCACTTCCGGGGGCGAATCGACCCAGGGCGAACGGTCATAAGGGCGAATCGACCCGATACCATGTATAGCATCCCCCCCCCCCCCACTTACCTGTGTTCTGTTTGCCATGTCATACAAAACATGTGCATCGAGTTAAAATCTTATCTCTAATTTAAAGATGTAAAATTTCAGATAATTATATGTCCTTATAGGCAGAATATTATGTACAAGAAAACTGTCATATTGATTACCATTTTGTTTTCAACATGGTTTAAATGGATGCAGATGGATGTCCATCAAATTTGTTTATAAAGGGACAAACAAGTTCAAATTTTACATGTTGCCCCTTGGAGATAGCGTTTTGCAGTTAATCATAGGTTCTGCCTTGGTCTAATTGTTGGAAGGCCAAATTGACTTGCGAAGTAATAGGAAATAGGGAAAATACAGCTGGCAATTCAAAAGACTTTCAAATTTGTCTAATCGTAAAAAAAATATATTGATTGTCCGATTATTAGACTGAGAAACATTATTCATGCTTACCCATCTGTGCACCTGAAAGAAAAAGAAAAAGTAGTTAATAATGTTTCCAAAATTTACAAAATTGGCAAATCCGATTTAAATGCCGATCCGTTAATCTTTTTCGTTTTTTCTTTTAGAGAAACGTACAAGAAACGTTTCAGACAAAGACATTGTAAAACATATATTTTCATGGAAATATAAATTACAAACATATAGAATAATAATGTTCAATGTCAAATTATCACAGGATATAGCTTTATATAAAGAGGCTGATATGAAACACCAGTGCTGGTTGAAATCGATAACTTGACCGCCATTTTGTTTTGTGCGAATAATTTATCTGGAATATTTTGCGATTGTAAGTGGTTAGTCAAGTTCAAACTTACCATATTTGACTTCACATCGTGACATACGACCATAAGGTTCAAAAACATCTTCTAAATCCCGTACACGGACACTTTTACTTAGTCTTCCGATGAATAGATTTCCCTCTCGTCGTCTAGACATCTTTTCCCTTGGCGTGGGTATCCTCGATGTGCCTTAGCGTTTTTCCCAATGAAAATGGTAATCAAAGGAAATGTTCCGAAAAATCCAGAAGAAAAAACACAAAGTAGAGAAACGAACAGGGCCAATTCCGAAAAGCGGGAATATATGTAAAGGTTGAAAATAGAGAGTAAAACCAAAATTGAAAAAAAAAATCAAATAAAATGAAATAATATATATATAAAATAATAATAATAATAAATAAATAAATAAATCTGAATAATAATAAATTAATTAATTAATAATAACGGTTCAGACTTTGACAGGCATCATGTACTGGCTGAAAAACAATGATAATTCAGTGTAGAATTATAAAAATCAAGAACTTATTAAATATTTTCATGATGATGATGATGATGATTGTGTTGGTGGTGGTGGTGACTGTACTGAAATAATGATGTTTTATGTCCCAGTCAAGATTTTAATATTTTTTAAATTTATATCAACGCTTTCAAATCTTGGATGGTGGAGGAAACCGGACCGTGACGCCCAACTTCGGAAAACACAGATTTACGGCAATGATTATGATGACGACGACGAAGAGTTATCCCGGTCTGAGATAAGTTTAGGATTGGAATTTATAATTAACTTTTGTTATAGCCTGACTTTATCATTACTGTATCATCAGATGACTGTCTAAGTTAGAAGTTTATATCCAGTGGTTGCTACACATGTAAATATAGAAATTTGTTTTTTGTTTTTTGTTTTGTTTTTTTTTTTAAAAAACCAGCATTTCTAATTTATTCAAGTCATCAGAAGCTCAATAGTAGACATGGTTTTCTGATGTCATTTAACTGCAACTTTATTTTAAAGCATCACAGCGGAAAATATCACCTACTCTTGATCATCCACCAATGAATTAGACTGAGCATAAATTCATAAGTCTAAGCGAGTTTTGTACATTTAAATCGAATCTTCGCTGAGCATAACGCATATTTAAACGATATATTATAATGTAGAACTTCATTGAATTTAAAATTGGCAAATGTAGTCTCTAAATAGGCACAGGATGCTTTAAATGAAGATGTATTTGCAAAACACCAAATATGGGTCACAAACTCTTTAAACATGATAATACATTAGAAAACAAATTCTGAGTGTTTTCTACAGTTTGTTGAATATAATGTTCATATTATATCTTTACTCTTAAAAAACCATAACTGACAGAAAATTGGGAAAGCAGACTAAAGAATTGACCAGTTTGTTGGAAAAATGTAGTCCTAATAAAGCACTTATAGTCACTAAATCTTGAACAACACATTGCGTATTAAAAACCTACATGAATAAAATCTTGACTAGGGCTCTATTGTATTTCAATGGCATACACTTTAAATAAAAAAATCTGAATCGGCAATTCAGTGGATTTTAATCCAAATATCGATTTATCAACTGAATCATTTGAGTCCACCAGGAAAAAAAAACAAACTTTTACTGTAAACCTTACCGACTGGAAATGGTCGTTTAGCTGGTCATAAGACTAAGTTTTGTCTGTCAAAATACAAACATACTTATTATTTGTATTATGTGCCATAGTTGTCCAGATTTAGGAGTTTTGTAGTCAGTGGTTTCAGTATGTCTGTATCTGTTACCTTTCATTAATTACACGTAGTTTGTGTGTCCTTGGCTAAAAAGTAACAGTTATCTTAAGTTTTGTGGTAAGACGTGACTGCTGTTAGTTACGTTAACAGTTACTTATAGTTTCTGGTTAGTTAAAATACCAGTTACCTATAACTTTGTTGAAATGTTTGGTAATAATAATAATAATTTATTTATTATTTATTTATTTATTATTATTATAATGTTTGGTTCAGGTCAATTACAGAATAGTTACCTGTAGTTTTGTTGTACTGTGTAATTCTGGTTAATTACATTACCAGTTACCTGTATTTTTGTAGCAAGATGTGGTTCTGGTAAGTTACAGTACAAGTTACCTGTAGTTTTGTGGCAAGATGTAGTTCTGGTTAGTTACAGCACCAGTTTCCTATAGTATTGTGGTACGATGTGGGTCACCGCCAGGTTAGTTACAGTACCATTTATCTGTAGTTTTGTTGTACTATGTGGTTCTGGTTAGTTAAAATACCATTTACCTGTAGTTTTGTGTTAAGATGTGGTTTTGGTTAGTTAACTACCAGTTACCCGTAGTTTTGTGTTAAGGTGTGGTTATGGTTAGTTACATTACCAATTGCCTATAATTTTGTTATTTTTGTTGTAGTGTGTGGTTCTGGTTACTTATTATACCATTTACCTGAAGTTTTGTTGTACGATGTGGATCTGGTTAGTTACCAGGTTACAGTACCAGTTACCGGTACTTTTGTGGTATGATGTGGTTCAGGTACGTTACAACACCAGTTACCTATAATTTTGTTGTAGTGTGTATTTCTGGATAATTACAATACCGGTTATGTGTAGTTTTTGTGGTAGGATGTCGCTTCAGTTAGTTTCATTACCAATTACCTGTAGTTTTTTTTTTACACAAGATTACTGTACTGTTAGCAAACAGGGCTGCATGAACTTCTTTGGTACCTCAAGAAAGATATTTCATAAATATATTATACTTAAAGATGATAAAACTCCTCCTTTACACAGATTCCTTATCAAAGCACATGTGTCTTTTTATGCATGCTATCCATCATCAAATTTCTTTTCTCATCTTATTCGCAAATAAATATTTGAAATCATGCCACAGCAGTAATAATTTTACCAAAGAAAGTCCATTTGAAGGTCAATGGATACTGCAAGTTACATTTTAACCTTTAATACAAATTTTACGACCCGTGGCTCATTTAATATTTAGTCTTCTGTGCTTCTGAATCAGACTTGCTATTGATTTGTGGTAATTACCCTTTCTAGATACAACTACATTCCTATGTTTATTATACACTTCATTGTCTTACAGATATTGCTAATGAGGCAGATGGGGTAGGAGCTGGTAGCTTTTTATTAGATTTTAACTTTAATGTTGATACCATGGTGGTTTTTCTCTAATATTATGTTACTTGTTCCTGCCTTTGACTTGTATTAAGTATTTTGAATGGTGTGTTACCTAGGTGTTAAAGCTTTTCATTTGTAACATTGACCTGTCTTGGTGACCATTTGCTGTTTTTGCCATCTTATGACATTCTAAAGTCCAACATTAATGTTACATTGTCTTATGAACTTTTTGTGATTTTTAAGGCCCACACAAACATTCTTTCCCTTATATTAAGGTCAATAGTTTTGGAATGATGAAGGAGACAAGGGTATTGCTAGCTATCTAGATAAATAAATAAATAAATGAATAAATGAATCAATAAATAAATAAATAAAATAAGAAAATTGATATAGACTTGACACATATAAAACAAAGAGCGTAAGCTCTGTCTGAGCTTTTTGCTGAATATATCAATAAAGAGACTGTTGTATTTCAGTGGGAAATTATGAATGTATAATCGGACATCTGGATATTTTCTGTTAGATTTAAACATTCATGGAAATAATTTACAAAACACAAATTCGCTTATTTAATTCTTTAATGACAATGACATAATATGGTAACATGACTAAAATTTCATCTGACAGGAATCTTCTTCATCCCTACATGCTCTTGGTATAGTCCAGAGGATATAAATATCTACCATAGGTTTTGCTACATTAACAGAAATTCTGAAATGACTTTAACAAATTTACAATACCCAAATTTAAGCTTGATCTGTTTTATAAAAATTTAAACTTGACCTATGATTTATCAATGTCTAACACTCAGTATTTCAAGTGTAATAAATACTGATTGACTATTAGAAAAATTTATTGCTTGGAATTATGATGGAGAAATTGGAAGATGTGATAATTAGATATTGTAATACATTTGACATATCTGCTACAGTCAAAAATAATCTGTAACAGAAATGGATTATACCATTGTTTAAATAGGGATGAAAAGAAAATTAAATAACATGAAAACATGACTTGAAAATCCCAATCCTCCAAGCCCAAGAGCAATTGACTTCTGCCTTTGATCCATTTCATTTTTCTGCTTCAGTAAAATATTGCAGATTTTGTGCACAATTTTCTATAAAATAGACTGGAAAGCTAACAAACCGTCTCATGTAATGAATAAGAGATGTTGCTTTTGTTGTTTGCTAAGAAGTAAATGGTCCAAGACAAGGGGGAATGTAATGGAATTTACATGCCCTTATAAAACATACCACAGATTTCCTTTAACAAATAAACAAATTTAGAGTTTTTGAAAACTTAAAAAAAAAAAAAAAAAAAAAAAAAAAAACAATTCATTGTTCAATAAAAAGTTAACTATCAAAACAATATACATGTTTACAATAAAACAATAACAAATTTCCATATCCTTAAAAAACATTTTATCAAACAGTTTTACATGTATATAAGAAACCTAAGAAAACATGGAAACAGTTTTTAAAACAATAATTATTGAATGATTTTTCACCAGGCTCTATGTTTTACTTTCAGAAAGTCAACCTCATCTCTAGGAAAATTGCATACAAACATAGAAAGTCTAGCAGGCATATTTGCCAATAATTATGATCAAAACTGGGGAAATTTTAAACAAAAAATACATTAGTAATAAACTCTTAACAAACTCTAGCCAAATTGTATTTCAAATCACAAACCACATTTACATTTCAGGTTATTAAATGTATATGGTATATTATACATATTGCAATCAAACTTCCCCAATATAACCCATACATCCACTTTACTCATAGGTTATACCCTAATGCCATATTTCAAATAATAAAATATACAGTATTAACAATGTAATAGTACCCCCAAAATACATACACATAATAGACAAATTTACCACCATATACATCAAAATAAAAAAACCTTTTTTTCAAATTTACTGAAACAGACAAGTTATTATTATTTAAAATAAGTTTTTTCTTTGGGTTTTTTTGAGTTACAGAAGAAAATAATTAAGAAGGAAATACTTTTTACCAGTATGTAGTAGATATATACTATCAAACCTCTGATATCAGACTTTTTTAAAAGGCTAGGAAGTCATCTATTGTATCAGACATCTGTTGTCTTTTTTGGTCAATATGCAGATGATACCAATAAATCTATTATATCAAACCTCTGTTGACTATTTTACCAGTCTGTAGAGATACCAATATATCTGTTGTCTGTATGAACTCAAGATAAATGTATATCATAACAGGGATAAAAGTTAATCACATGTTTCTGCCCAATACATGTAAAGTCATTGTACCTTATACCTTAAGATTGTTAGATGTCGTTAGCATGATTAGCAATTTCACAAATTGCACAAAAACTCCAAAATTACATTTAACACTTAAACCTGATGAACTAGCTTTAATTAACTGACGAAAAAATTTTAAATTCAACCCAACCAGTGGTAAAAACATGGAATGTTCCAGTTCAAATTCCTGGAGATGTTCAAAGTTAAAAATGACAACATATTGGGTATCACAAACAGTCAATATACATGTATATGTTTAATTTTTTTTAACTGTTTACAAAGAGAACTATAGTCTGGGGTGTTATTTTCAAGTTAGATGTAACAAGAAACACAAATAAAATCAAATATAGTTTTCATTAATCAATTTATTTTTTGTTATGTTCACAACAAATCTTACTAACATAATTTACGATACAAATTTTATTTGCATACATGTAATACATTGCATAAAATATCAGCAGGCAATAAACAATAAAAGCTAAGCTTAAAATAAATATAAATAAAGCCTGGTACTAACTGAAACCAAAATCTTTAACGGTTTATATATACATATAAATACTAGTACGTTGTATATATATATATAAAAAAGTAACATCTTGATTCAATGCCTTCATTTGTTCCGTCAGATTTAGTTGGCACTAAAAATGAGTTTGGTTATAAATCAAGGGGGTGTTTATAAAATTATAATGAAAGTCATACAAGAAATAGACTATAGAACATTAAAATTCTGTGGTAAGAAGTGAAGTGGCAAAGTTTTCAGGGGCATTATAATAAGGTTTTACTACATACATATATATACAAATGTACCAGCTTATATATCACAGACGAAACAAATGACTAAATATTTGTATTACAATATTTTATGTATTAAGAGGCAAAACTACACAGAAAAACCCAACTAAAATGCTTTGTTATACAAAATTATTTAGACTAGTATTAGTATTAAAACAAAAGCTGCTGAAGATCAATGTAACTCAAATACCCACTTAGATTACCCAGAAAAGTTTTACACTAAATGTTAACAATGATGCTGGGGAGAGTTGTGCTCTGTTGTGTAGGTGAGCTGAAATAATGGCTTTCACATATAAAAGACTATATAAAAGACTTGTGGACATTTGAAATCATGATAACTGCCTCTTAAATGTCTAAAACATGACAAAAGTAAATTCTTGTCATCTCCAACTGAAGAAATTTTCAGCTTTGCTTTTTTGACTAAGTTTGTTAAGGTTTTACTTTGTGCACATATGCCATAATATATATTAAGCACTTTAATCTTGGATCAAACATTAGATACAAATAAACCAAACTGTACAAATGTAAATGTAAGTTATTGGACATACAGTAAATTAAAACTACAAGAAAATGTCACAATGTATTTTTGGTTAGATAAAGTATAATCATGCAGGTAAAAAAATCAGTTTGACCTATTTTCACTGGATTTCCACTGGACGAAACAATAAATTGTAACAGATGACAGCAACATACAGAAATGCATGAAAAAACATGCACAGGTATTTACTCATTTCTTAAAAAAATTACCAAACAATGCTAAGTATGGAAAATGCTTTGCAAAAAAAAAAAAAAAAAAAAAAAAAAAAAAAAAAAAAAAATAAATAAATAAATAAATACATAAATTAATCAATCAAACAATCAATGTATTTCAAGCAGAGGGACTCAAATTGTTAAATAAATGGACAAAATTTTTGAATAAAACAAACGTATCCAAGACATTCAGCTAAATTACCAGAAATGGAATCCCTGTAAAACAAACAAAACATTGAATATAACTGTTAGAAGTGGTTACTGAGACAGTAGTGTGCATCATAAACATACAAATATCAGTACTAAACTGACAAACTCCCCCATAAAAACAATATACAATCAAAAACCTGAAAATGAAATAAAAGATACAAAAATATATATAAATGATAATAATGCTATATAGTCAACTAAATACTGATTGTACTGAAAATAATTTTTTCACCAATGAGACATCACAAAATAATGTGAAGTGTAGTCAGAAAACATTAAGAAAATATAAAAATTATGAAAAGTATTAACACAAAATTTAGGTTTCTAACAGAATTTGGTATTCCTGATTTACAGAACATAACAAAAACTGTATCATGTAATGGTACTTCTTGTGAATAATTCGTAAACACAAGGTCATCAAAATGGTTACAAAAATCTGACAAAACACATTATTCTCAATTTGAAATTAAAAACAATTTCATTAGAAAATATGGCTATTTTTCTAACCAGAGTACTTAATTAAATTTAGACACAATTTTAATCCATTTCATCCAAAGATTTTCTATGCCAACTCTGGTTCAGATTACTTAAGCATTCAAAGGTTAAAATTACACATGGACAGACGCATACACACTTTATCAAACCATAACCTCAGCTGGTTGAGGTCACTGAGCTAAAACTTAAAACTCTGAAAAAAAATCTCTGTGAAACTAACAAAAGGCAACACAACTAATTATAAATACACTTACGCTATAAATCATAATACATTAAACAAAATAAATAACTAAAAAAACACTCAACTCTAGGACTAACACAGGCTTGGCCTTATACTTTGTTTTTTATACTCGAATTGTTATAAGTTATACTGCTTTATGTTCAGTCGTATGATAGGAACAATAAAATTCATACATTGGATTTACCGACATAAAAACTGAGTGACATATACATGTGAACTAGTTTTAGTCTTGCCAATAAAAATATTGAAATAATTTATCGTAATTAAATGTACATTTGTTAATTAACAAAAACAATAACAATTGCATTGAAATCATAATTGCACACTCTTATTTGGATTCATTATGTTTATCGAAGTACCGTAGAATTTACATTTATTGAAGTGTATAAATAGGTACACAATATATTGTATGTTGTATATTTTTCTACATGTATAAGAACTTACTAACAACAACATACAACAATAACTATATAACAATAGATACAGCAATTTAACACAGAAATTCTCCAATACATTTTTGTATCTTTGTATATCAAAATCAGAAGAGGTAAAAACAATGATACAAGTACGCGTTTGTAATGTTGGCATTTTCGTTGGTTGATCTTCAATTAATACTGTAAGTGTATTTTATATTTAGTATGTTGTTAAGTTCATGGACATTCACTGGACAATTTAAAAGAATTTATTTTGTATACAAGTAGTGTTAATTTGCCCTCCAATTCTTGATGTTGTACAAAGAAACACACACACACACACACACACACACACACACACACACACACACACACACATGCATGAAAGTGATAAAGTTAACTATGAGCCTTTATATCTAAATGTGATTAAACTTCCAACATTTTCAATGTTTCATTATCCCAAAGGCATTTTTTTCAGTATCAAAAAAGTTATATAATCAAATTACTGGTTTGAAATTGTGTGTAATAATGACAAGTACTAAATTTACCAGCATTATGGATCTTTCCTTCTATAAATGTTCTCCTATAGTTTCCTCAATAGTTAAAGTACTATACATCAGTACACTATACTACTGTTAACTTGGTAAAGGTCCATACTTTCAGCTGTGTTGAACATCGGAATGAATGTTATAATCATTAAAAAAAATTATATGGCAGTAAAATATTTATCACAAAGAAATATAAAACCTCAATTTTGTGGAAGCATTTTGGAATGCCTGGATCCATAGCAGAAAATTTCTTAAATATTTGTAAACTTATTATGTTTACTATAAATAAGACAAGAGTTGAATATACACAAGTAAACGGATGAACACATAAAAAATATACATACACGTACATACAACATAAATATGTATATAAAAACTCTCTAATAACCCAACAACTATAATCTATACTAGGATCAGATCCACTCTCAATTTGTACCCATTCTTGCCATTTATCCATTACATTTTCTTGTAAGTTAGTGAATTTATGCTGTCGTTTCTTGTTTCAAAAAGTGTGTGACTGTTTAACAGTAGTCACAAGAAAATAACAAGATGTAGCTACAGGTTCCTAAAAAGGTATGATTACAGTATCACACACACACACACACACACACACACACACACACACACACACACACGGAAACATACACACCCACACAAACACACACCCAAAGAAACACACACACAAAGAAACACACACACACACACACACCTGCTAAGTAACAAAATGTAACAAAAGGCACATCTAATAAACATTAACACATAACAATATAACTACAATATGAGCTAAACTGGCTACTTCTTGCTGTGTGTTCTATGCCTCTGTTCTGATATTTGTAGTTCATCTTGAAGTAGTTTTAAAGTTAATAAAAGTGAATTTTTCTCTTCAGTTGACAATCTTGTCTCTTCTTCTAGACATGATAATTTTTGCTGTAACTGCAGATTTTCTCTCTCTAAAGATTCATTCATTGAACGAAGATCTGTAATGTTATCTAATTCATTGCTGTCTGAAGATGAGAATTTTTTCAACTGCGTCCTCAACAGTTGGTTTTCCTCATCAACAGCTTTAATTTTTTCAGACTTTATTGCCATTTCATCAATCAGTTGCTGATAAAATATTTTAGATTTTGTTAATGTTTTCTTTAATTCCTCATTTTCTTTCATGACACTGTGTACAGCAAGGTGATTCTTTGTTTCACTATCAGTTAATGGTAAATTTAGTTCATTTTCTTTACCCTCTATTTCTCCATTTTCAACTTTGATGGTCTCCACTGAGGCTACCATGCTATCTCTGATATGCATTGGGATAGAATCACCTGAAACATTCAAATACTGTCTTTTACACTATAGGGTGAACAAAGTTTTAAATATTTTTGCTTGTAATTTGTGATAACTTTTCTACTTCTTCAAACAATCTTAATGTTGCATGTTTTTCATGATAAATGTATTATGTGTCAAAGGTAAAATAAGGTGCATTTGATGGTTTTATAGTGACCAATTAGAAGATTTTAAAGTTGTTGTATATGACAGAATTTTTTTTTCTTCTGAGAAAATCAAGGTTTCCTGACATATTATTTATAAAACATTTTTATTTGTGTTACAAATTGTGTTTATTCTGTCAGAATCATTCTACATTTGGCAGTAATTGTAGTGTAACGCCATAACATATTTCTGAACATACTTAGATAATTTTAAGACACATTTTAAAAATTGTTTTGACATGTTTCCACTAAAATATTAAAGAAACACAAAGTACCTGCTATTTGGAATACCCCATCATGTCCTCTATTAATATCAAGCTTATGTATAAATAATTTAAGTGGCTGTGGTGTTATAGTACTGCCAATTGGGGGTGGTCTATCATCCTAAAAGAGAAGAAACAAATAAGGTAAAACAAATTGTAATAAGGTTACATTTTATATGTACTGAATAAATCCCCTATCCAAGGTACCTTTACAGTCTTTACTGATGGAAGACTTTGCAACATTTTAGTTTCAATCACTGGGTATCAAAAAGTCACAATAATGGACACAAGTACATGGCAGGCCATAATAGACAGTGGCACATCACATGCATAAATGGACTTGTTCTTAGATTAATTCATAGAGATTAATAAACTTGCTCTCAACATGAATAGCTGAAGAATTGTTGATGAGACATTTAAAGCTGCATCAAGTTTTTTTCAATTTTCTAAATTTTTTTTTTTGATTTTCTAAAAATACATTTTTTAAAAAATAGATAACTTCTAATCATGATCAGTGAGATTCTTTCTAACATTTCATTCCTATTAGCTGTAAATAAACGGAATCCTCTAACAGTTTTGTCAATGTTTAACAATTATTATTTGCTTGGAGCATGTGCATGGATGTACGGGTTTTCCAATGAATCGAAGGTGAAACCTGACAAATTGTATTAATTGTCCGTCATTAATATCCATATGTATTCACAATGGTGTTAAATATCCCTTACAAAGTCACAAATAACAAATTTAATGAAATTCTGTGTTTAATTTATTGTATTTCACCATTTTGTAAGTTGTGTTTAAATGACTGTTAATGTAACCATGTTCTAAAATTAAGATCTCACAGGCTACATCTCCCTGAGAAATTATTGTTATTTCTGTATTTATTCGAGCTTTTATCATTGAACCAAATGTAACATTGTTCATTAGGAACATCATTAATTAGATCAGCACAAGAATTTTTTCCTAGGAAACTTAATGCAGCTTTAACAACATCAAAATAACAACAAAAATAATTGGGTTTCTTTAATCAAGAATAATATTTTTAAATTGAAAGTCTGATATAAAACACTTAACTTATTATTTATTCAATATATAGAATAATTAGTAAAACTTGGGGGGGGGGGTGTTGGGGTGTTAATACAAATATATTTTATAATTTGAAAACCTGCATACTTGTTAAACAGCATGTAAGTACTTTGTTGTCTGATGTTAGTCATGTTAAGCTGGTTTTATGGTTATCAAGCCTAAACATTTTTTGTTGGTCAGAGTAATATGGTATATTAAAACTTATATCACTTTAATCTTTGGGGATGTCTGAGTTAATAGCTTTAGAAAGGTTGCAAGGAACCTTGTTTGGCTAAAACTAAATATATGGACGGTAGTATTTAAGGGATCAACTTCCTAGTTAGTATTTTCTGTCCTTAAGCATAAAGTCGGTTTGTCTTACCTTCAAGGTTAATCCTAAGTCAGTGACAGAGAGGTGCATTGGTAAAGTGTCTGATATCTTTTCATCCTCTACAAACGTAGACAAATTGGCCAAACTGGACATTGTAAATTCTAACGTACATGAGTCGGCCTTTACATCCATATATCCACTTTCTTCACCTTTATGTGCCTCTACCTCAGCACCTGGTCCTGATACAAACTTCAATTTTACTGGATAATTTCTGCATAACTCCGAAGCAATTTTATTTTCATACACAAATCCTGAAATATATCAAATATAGATTTAGATTTTGGTTGCTCTGGCTATTACTATTAAATGTTGTAAAACATTTTTTTAAAAAAAAAGTATTAGATTTTGGTTGCTCTGGCTATTTCTATTAAATGATGTAATACATTTTTTAAATAAAAAATATCTTAAATTTCTCTCTCTCTCACTGTATGTTATTCCAACAATGTCAGATTTTCATCTCTCTATCTCTTCTTAACTTCTGATTTTGGTTAAGCAATGTGTCATTTCCACCACTCTTACCCTGACTCCTTATACAGACTATGATTACATCGTGATATCTGTAAATTATTTAGCTTTAACCATGATTTAATTTATCCTTCAACAATGTGATTCAAAATTTTATATTACAGTATAATGAACCGTTTTCCAATGTTATAGATGTTGGTCTTGACCATGATACATGTATGTACTTATTATCTCCCTTTATAACTATTGTACCTAGAGAGGCATATCTGTTACAAAATTCTTCATAGTACATATTTCCTGGTTGCTGAGTCAGTAACTGTTTGGCTTGTATTCGTGCTGTGGTATCAGAGCCATTAGCCTGTAGAGATATCTCACCATCACAAATGTAAAACAGTATCACAGATATCTGCAAAATACAAATATTATAGATTTAAAAACTTATCAAATTTACAAAGAACATGATGTTCTTGTGGTATGAGGTATGAATAAAAAATATTTCTTTTACCATCTTTTTTTTATATATAAAAACATCTCTTATGAGAAAAATATTTCCTCCTTACAGACATATTTTATTAATGAAATAAAATTGTAAAAAAATTCTGTTGTGATTAGGCTTCAGTTTGTAAATAATACTCCTTTCAAGTTTACAGGATCTTGAGTTACTTATTTCAAAACATTAAGCATCATAAACAGAGGAGTAGACAGTACTGTAGGAGACAAAGTGTCTTATTTGTTATCAGTAGATATACAAAATAATTTACAATGTTTTCAGCTGAAGATACAAAAGTTAAGAATCATTACATGTTCTTTAAAATGTTGATCATTTCAATTAACTGTAAATCATTTCGATTAACTGTAAACTTAATACTGAAGAAATCAATTCCTCACAAACTACAACATGGTCACTTATGCAAACCAATTCTTTCACCTGAAAATCTGTCTTAAATTTATTGAATTATTGAATACATCCTCACAAATATTTTATTTTATTACTACTTGCAGAATTTTTATGTAAACATGATTGGAATCTGACTTATAACTTACAAGTTCTCTCCCTTTGGTAGCGGTGGAACTTTCAGCATACAAACTTGACAGATCATCTATATCTGTGCCTGTTGACGAAGCAGTCTCTGGCTGTCTATCATGCTGAAATGCAGGTAACTCGCCTTCTTCTAGTGACAACAATTCAAAATCTTCATCATCATCTGAAGTATCAGTCCTGATGGACATGGCATCTAAATCATCAGACACAGACAAATTATCTTCTCCTATATCCATTTTGGCCTTAATCTTGTCTGTAAATCCAGACAAAGCGGATGTAAATGATTTTTTTACTTGATCTGCTGTAACACCCTTTTTGGCCATATGTTTAATTTTACTTTCTGCACTATAACCTGAGTCACTGGCACCGCTAGAATAAGTTTTCCTTGTCTGATCGGCACTCACAACTATAGACACATTTGTATCTACATTGGTCATTGACAGACTGTGACTATGTGAGGAGGGGTTTAATGACTCCTGGGGGAATGCATTCCCTACTTCTGATAAATCTAATCCACTTGATCCGTGTCCACTATGCGAGCTATGAACTGATGATCCTGAATGACACTGGATTTGTGAATCACTTATAGACTTTGATATACAGCTATGAGAACTTTGTAAAGTTTCCACAGTGGCATTCACAAACTCCTCTGTGTTTGGGTCTGAAAACGAGAAAAAAAAAAAAAAAAAAAAAAAAAAGTTTTCTTTAATGTGTAAAAAGATCCTTATATCAACAGACTTGTCAGTAAGACAGGCCTATTTCGCAATCATTTCCTAACTAAGATTTTCTTCAATTTAAATCTTGCAAAATATGAAATCTCAATAATTTTGTTTAAGCTGGTTAATGATCAAGACTGAATGATCCCATTTCTTGTATTAAGTCTTCTTTTAAGGAAATATCTTGAATTTTCAAATTTTTTTTTAATTCATGAAAACATAATATCTTCTGTGAATTTCTTTACCATTTTTCTCAAGAAAGCAAAACAGAACCAGATATACCTTTAACTGATAACTAAGACAAAGTATGCATTGAATACTGACTGTAACATACAGAACATTGTATCAGTATATTACCTTCAATGAGTTGATCTTCCTGTTGTAACTCCTGTGTAGAATCACTGTCTTGTAACTGTATACCATTGATATCATCAAATTTATTAAACACTGCACCGGGACTAAGAGGTACATGATCTCCATACTGTAACAATTCTGCAACATACGGGCAAACCATTGCAAATTCCAACTCTGGAATGATTAGAGGAATGGAAAATTTTAAGCCAGGACCCGAGTTTCCAAGAAAACATTCAATATCTGCAGCCATCTGCAGCTGAAAATTTGTGAAAGACTCAATCATTCTTAAAACGAACAAATACTGTAAATGTGTCATTTGGGCTTTAATTTTGCCTCCCACTTTTGCAACAATATGTAAATCTGCAACTTGACCAGTTGAGTATTGCACATTTTCCCCTGCTTCAGTAGCAGGTGACATTTTGGCACCAGTATTATCACAGATAGCTTTATGAGATCTCTCTTCTTCCCTGATTGTCTGATTATCATCCTTCTTTTCTGTTTTCTCTTCTGAATCTTCGATTTTTTCATAGTAATGTTTCAGTAATTTTCTGGCAGACCTACTTTCTCTTTCAGGACTACTTTTTTCTGAACTATTTGAATCACTTTCACTGGTATCCCTTTTAATATCTCCATTACATAGTAATGTTTGGTTACCTGTCTTTTTCTGGCTGATATTTGCTTGATCAATTATGGGTGGATAACAAACCCATGCACTTACTGGAAATGATTCGACAAATGGGATAGGTCTATTCCGGGTATTTGGCGCTCCCACAAATTCCAGCCACACTTGATCAGCAGTAACACTCCATATATCATAACAGACACTTCTTTTAAGTGTGTTTGTTTTCAGCAATTTTGTAACATTTAAATTTCCCTCTTCCAAAACTTGATAATCATTTGGTAACTGACCAAATAAAAGTCCTTTAGCATGTGGCTGTATATATGGATTTTCCAATCCATATGCATGATCATGAAAATGTTTTGGAACAGAAATAAGCTCATTTTTGTCATTTGGAAATTCCATAGAATTAAATAGGTTCCCATTCTTATAATCTTCCAATATAGTTTTCAGATCATTCAGTGTCATTTTCTCTTCTACACGGGAATTTGTAACAGTTAATCTAGAAATTTGTAATTGTAATCCTTCTGGCCGGTCTGGCTGACCTGTAGATTTCACCTCTGAGGGAACTATCACCTAAAACATGTCATAAAAATATATAAATAAGTAAAAACAAAAATTATTTTTTTTACATGTTAAATGCTTAATGAGTGTCATGTTAAAAGGATGGTTGTCATAGAATTAAAATAAGAAATGGTTGGTTATTTTGTAAAAATAAAAATGCAATAAATCAAAACTGTCTCTTCTTTTAATGCAAGTCACTTATGATGTCTATTTCATGGTAGGCATGGCAAGAGAGAGAACATTTACTGCTCATTGTCATAAGTAAAATTGCATAATTTCACTTAAAGCTTGAAATTTTATTCCCTCCTCAGATTTAAAATATTTGCAATCACCATTTAAATGTACTACTGCTGAGCAGAACAACTGTTATCTTTTTTTCCTAAGTTTTATTACATATCCTTTCAATAACACTTATGGTAATTTTCACTCACTATATAAAATGAAAAAGAAGTTAAAATTCAAATGTAATAGCCAAAGGTATTTCAGCATCATTTATCTCCCATTTCAATTTATGGCTTACAAAACAACTGAAAAATATTATAATGAACTAAAGCTAGACTTACTCTAGGCATTACAGCTTCCTAGTTTAATGTCAACATGTTCAATTGGTGATGAGGATTCATCGGTCTGAACCTTCTACAATAAGACAGGAAATTAAAAAACATGCTTATCATACAAATCTAAAACATTTATATTATCAGAATTGTACATTTTTCTGTAATTATGTAAGTAAGAATGCTATATATTCAGCTTTATATGGTTATGTTTTACAGTTACAAGATTCTTATTTAGCATTAAACCTATCAGGTTACTTTGAGATGAAGATAAGCAGGGGCTTAGTAGCCAATATTGCTTAATATATTATCCAAGACCTTATTCTCGACTGGTTATGCTTGCCATGTATTACCAAATCTGATTCATCATGTGGCACATAGTAGGGTCTTTGCCTCTTGCTAGGTACAAATTCCAACGGTACAGATCCTTGTGCTTGAAAGTTTGTTCCTTTACTGATTGATGATGATTTAAGGCACTTTGGCATGAGAATGTTTGTCAGTTCACTTACTGGTGTTTGGTGGTTTTCTTTGGCCACTTCAGTTTTCTCCCAACAACCCAGAACTATCTCATTAATATAAGTAAAAGAATCTAGACTGTGGCGTAAACACCATTACCTGACCTCCAACCATTTTGTTATTGACTAATGTGCAGAGCTAACTGCTTTAACAACAATATCTGTAGCATGTTGTTAATGTGGTTCAATATGACATATATCTATAACAGTACTTAAGCCTGATTTCTACTTGATACAATCACAGACTTAATTACTTACCACACTATTTGATAGACTGAGTATAAAATAGTTGAGCCATAAAAGAGTGAGGTAGTCCACTGTGAGTCTGATAGGGTTAACCAATATGTACAGGTTAGCATGAGGTACTGAAATTAAAAAAATGTAGAAATTATAACCAATATGTACAGGTAAACATGAAGTACTGAAATGAAAAATGTAGAAATTATAACCAATATGTACAGGTAAACATGAAGTACTGAAATGAAAAATGTAGAAATTATAATCACTGATCAACTTAACTGTCTATTGTACTTAAATGTAAATTGTGGAGATAATATCTGCTAAAAGATCAATTAAATTGTCTAAGGTAATTATTAATAAATAAAATTGTAGCGATTTTAGCACTAATTGATCAATTTAATCACTTAAGGTGTTGAAATCATAGAACTGTAGAGATTGATCATTATAGTTATTCATATTTTTTGACATTAAAAAAAAATTACATAAGGATTTTTTATGAATACATGTATAACTGTATCTGAATCAATATCAAAGATTTCAGATCAGAAGTAAGAAGTATGTGCAGAGTACAAACGTAGTACAATATATATATAAATAAAGTTTGTATTTGTTTTTTATTTGTAAAATAAATATTTATTTATTTATCAATTTATTTATTTATTTTACAATAAAGACTTATGTAACTGCAGGTACATGTGTATTAGGTTTTTGTTTAAAGGTTCAAATTTTCATTTTTGATCAATGACAGCACAGCTTGCTTGTATACCTTGTACATTAAAACATTAAACCCATTTAGCATGTAACACTCACACTTTAAATACAGCATAAGCTTATCTGTGCATTATGCTTAACACTTGAGGTTAACACTAACACCTCATCTGTGCTCTTTTCAGGCAAACAAGAGATTTTTTTGCCCAAATAATCATACATTTGAATCACATTATCTCTAACTTCACAAGGAAAGGATAATAGTTCTCAAAAATTTGAGACAGAGTTGTAAAGGGCTATTAAAATGGGAAAGGGGGAAGGTTAATTTGAATATATGTAGCTTTGTCCGATATTTTTGCAGAACATTACTAACTTTGTTATAACTCCAATAATCATCTCCTTTATGGTTAGCCATACAATATGTAGATTTCTTCATGATTTGTCAATTTTTTACCTTTCTTTCTCAATTCTTTGTATTTTGACGACAAACAAATCACCCAACTTTTGTATCCATTCCAATTTAAATATGAATACTTAATCCAACACTCTTGGTTTTTGTGAGCTGAAGTATTGACCAATACTGTTTACCTGTCACTAGTCTTTTTTGACTAAAAAATAATTTGGCATCTTGGAAAATTCCAGATATCTGAGCTTTAAGTTATTTACACTGATTTTGTGAAATAAAGAGTGCATGTAACTCATTACAAAACTTCAAAAAAAAAAAGTTTTACTTATAAAGAGTGCATGTAACTCATTACAAAACTTAAAAAAAAGTTTCACTGATCTGCAAATTCTAGATAAAGAGATTCAACTGTATATAAATATACATGAACACGACAACCTCTTCAATAGAGTACCAAATAATCAATACGAAAACATAATGAGTAAAAAAAACACCAAGGGAATAAACTACTAACAATCATCCTAAATATATACAATGTATAATGATTAAAATTACACTAAATATAACAAACTGTGACGGACAATGTATCTAGGTAAAACGAACTGTGACATCACAATGTATCTAGGGAAAAATAGTCTATAACATCAATGTGATTAATAAATATTTATTAATTTATCAAAGGTGTTAAAGTAATGGGAATACAGTTAAATGAGACAAAAGAGTATATGTACAATCATGTAGTTTTATATCCAACATCACAAAGCACTTACAATGTGAAAATCCTCCACATTAAGTGTCTTAATAATTAAAACACTTACAAAAGGAATTAAAATCAAATCATTTTTAAATAATATTCAACCCATAATTTTACACAATAATTTCCATTCTATGAAATACCAAACATTAGAAAATATATAGATATTTTTAGATATCACAACTCTTTATCACGACAACCACTGCAGTAGCTCAGTTGGTAAAGTGCTTGCTTCGTAAGTGGGAGGTTGTAAGGTTGGAAACCCAACCGGGTCTGACCCTAGACTTGAAAGTGGGTAGTGACTGTTCTTTCGTCAAGCACTTGTCATTACAAAACGAAAGTCACTGTTCTTTCGGATGGGAACCTAAAATAAAGGAGGTCCTGTGTCACGGTAGGCATGGCACGATAAAGAACCCTGCTGTATAACGCCATCAGTGCAACACACAGGCAAATTTCTGCATTTTCACCTATAATTGGCCACGTCTTGATATAAGTGGAATATTCTTGACTGGAATGTTAAATACCATTACTCAACTTAACCATTACTCAACTTAACTCTTTATCACGAGACAGTCATTTAAAATTTAAAGATTTATATTTCTGAAAAAATGTAATTATTTCTAGTGTATAAATTATTAGAATGTTTACTGTATTCATTCTAATATTCAATATAAAAAGACAACAACATCAATATTTTTGTCTTCTTTTAAATAAAAAAATAATATTAGATTAATTATGTTTATATAAAATCATCATTTCAGAATAATGATTTTTCAATTTCAACTTCAACTTTTATTATAAATAATTGAAATAGTCTCAAGATGGACATTTTAAAGAATTTTCATTTTAGACATAAAGATGAGAAATTACATTTGACTAAATAAAAAATAATCATATATGCATAACAGGTAATGAATTCTGTATTACAATCTTTCATAAAACCTTTGAGAGTAGAGTTAGTAAATTATTGTTCAAAATCACAACAGTATGTGTGTAGGGGTAAATATTTTTGTATAATAATGACAATGTCTTGTAATTCCTACAGGATTGTATTTTATCTTATATCATTAACAAATTAATTAAAAAATAACTTTACATCAAACCGGCTTCAGTCTTCTGTGTTTTCCAGTAAGTTTCTTTGTACTATTTCAGTTAATAGCTTTAAATCAATAAGTCTGAATTATACATATTATCTTTGTTTTTTAATTGTGATAATGGATTGGACAGGTTTAACTACTGCCAATCAGAATGTCCAGTTTAGACTGATTTCTCTATGTCCACTCTATAGGTGTTCACTGTCCAGTTTATAGATTGCACTATTGCCATTTAAAGATGTTCAGTTTCCATAGTTTTCTCTATTGCCATCCAAGGGTTGTCCAGTTATAGACAATTTTCACTGTTGGTATTAGAAGAGTGCCCACTTTAGACAGATTTCATGAAACGTTAGGGAACATAATATTTTACATTTTAATATATGCATATCAGTTTCTTTCTGTTAAAATACTTTTGCTTGCATTTCTGCTTATTGTTACCTTACAAGGCTTGGAGTGTCTTAAAATTGCCACTTATTAAATTTCAACTTAGGTGCTTCATAAAAAAGTCACAAATTTCAACTTAATGAACAGCCCCAATAAAACCAACAAACATTTGGTAAACTCTATAAGTTATGGCATTTCAAAATTCTATGAAACATTCTGATGTCTATTTTAGCTACTCAGATCAAGAAATAATCACTCCAAAAAGAGCATAAATATCAAAATTGGAAGAAATGAAACATTCCTTAAGACTCAATGAAAATAAATATAAACATGAATATATCATTTTCATTTTAATTCTGATCTAAAATTGATAAAACTTCTCTATCTCCTAACAAAGCATATCATTGGTGGAGTCATATCATTATCTCCGAACAAAGCATATCATTGTTGAAGTCATATCATAGGTTAGGAATTGATCGATATTGGATTTATAGGTTTCACTATTTAAACTGTTCAGAAATGACATTTATAGTGCCATTACTTATACTGCTACACAATGTAAATTGAATGTGCTAGCTTGTACTTTACTGTGAAATTGTTTTGTATGGCTATCGAAGTTAATAGCACATTAAACAATTCCATGGTTATATTTACATTTAATGATTTATCAAATTTGCATTCTGTTTTTAATGATCCTGAAAGCATTCAAAGCCGTTCTGCTTTATAACATACATGCTCAGTCATTGTAACAGACAACCTCATGTAGCCAGATGTGTTCCAGTATTAATCATCCAAGTGACTTGACTGATGTGATTCGAATTTACACCTCATGAATTATTACAAATGTATATTATTATTCAGTATTAAGTGACATATTGTGTAAATATCCAGATCTTTAGTATATATGGATTATTATTAAATACTTAACCAATTGAAATTTTTTATTGGTCAAGAAAATTACCTACAAAATTAATTTGAAATTAGTGACTTAAGAGTAAGTCAAACAGTAATACACTGTAATGTTAATAACATTTATTATCTCCTTGGCTTCACAGAATTTCTTTAATTTATTTGTAAATTTATCAAACCATTCCAGGAATTTTTCGAGTATTGTTCAATTGAAAAAACTTAAAACTGATAGGCATATGTAATTACTAAGCACATCATATGATGGAATGGTATTCTAATTCCAAATGGATGTCATTACTTTGAGATTGAATTATTTTCATATCTTTTCAATATCTTTACCATTGTCATGGAAAAATAACATTTTAATCTTTTAAAAGGATATAATTGTAATCAATCAATGTTACAGTTACTATTATATTAATTAAAATGTGATTCATAATTGACAAGTAGCTTAACAAATTATACTAGTCAAGGTGGACATTAGTAATAAATAAAGGTGAATATAATTGACAGGTACTCTACTATGCAAATCTATAGCTGCTTTAACACAAGGATTCATAGATATCTAACTAACAAACCATATATATACAGAAGCTATGATACTAATACTGGGTGATCTTTACAAATGACTTTTTTGTGATATTGATTACCAACTAAGTGACAGACCAAGATTAGTTAGAATTTCTTGTAAATAAAACATTTCCTAATGGATGGTGTAAATTAACATTTATACGATTAATTTTTTATATATGCATGAATGGACATTTCATAACATGGAATATAGAAATTGACAACAAACCAAAATCTTATTGATGAAGCTTTGATGTCAACTAGTTTTTAAAAGAAAATTTTTGTTTGAAAAGGTGACACACCAAAAAAAAAAAAAAAAAGATATAAACTTAAAAAAAATATATCATTTAATAAGCAGTGATGTTTGACTCATTCAAGCTGTTGCATTGAGCATAATAAATATTGCTAATTTTTTTTAAGTTTTTCAAACTGGAAAATACATCATACCTGGAAATTAAAAAATTGTGATTAACATAAAATGTAGTCATATAATTAAAACAAAGACATAATGGATTATTAAAACCTATGAATTTGGAAATTCTAATTCAATACAGATATGAGCAAGAGTCAGTGAACTTATAAGGAATAATATTAAAAATCATTCAATTCTGAATTGGATGAATTGGAGTGAAAAAAAAAAAAACAACAGAGGGTTCCTCCAAAATAAGGTGATTAATATTTTTATATACTCACAACAGTATTATTGCGAAAATGATATGATTCACTTTGATAAATCAATAGAAAAATTCATGTGTTTCATCCAAATACAATACACTGACATTTTGTATATTATTTCAGTTGGATGAATCGGGGAGAGTATTCCTTGCATTATAAGATACTGACAGTTTAGTACTGAATTAAGAAATATGGTACTCTTTGGTGATAATGCATCAGAAATTAGTGACTTTGTCACAACAACAATGCATAGTAACCTATCCATAGAGAATGACCAGGTCTCTTCTTCTGTAAGGATACTTCACAATGTGTGTTCAACTTCTATAGCAATCATTGGATTCATAGCAAATTTTTTAACAATTATTGCAATTTTGAAATCAAAGCTTAACCAACAAACAGGAATTCCATTTATTCTCAATCTTATTGGAAACAACTGTTTAGCTTGTGTTATCTCTCTACCTTTGATATCTGCGAGTTCGTTCGAGCATCGTGTCAATTTTACGCATACAGAATGTGTAATTATTGCTTATATAACAGAGAGTATTTTAGGTACAGAACTTCTAGCTCTTATTTTAATCTCATTTAATAGATATATCTTGATAGTTCATCTGGATATTTATCAGAAAATATTCACTGGCAGACGGAATACAGTTTTTATGATCACACTGTCATGGTTGGTTTATCCACTTCTATTATTATTCCCTGTTACAAAGACATGGGGATTGTTCCTTTATGATAAAAACAGGTTTATCTGCCATCCATTTCTTGTAGAAGACGGATTTGGAAGATTTATAATTGCGTTTGCTTTAATTACAACAATTCCTCCTTTAGTTTATAGTTACTTGGCAATAGTGTATAAAGTATGGTCAAATCGAAGGAAAATTCAGTCCTTACAATCAACAAGCACAACAAATGAAAGCGAAGAACGTGAAAAGTTACGAAATAAGAATGACATGCAGTTAGTTTTGACTGTAATTCTAATACTGACAACATTTGGTATATTATATGTTCCATTTCTGTCAATGGCTCTCATGGATCCTAGGATGGAAAAGATTGATGTTATTGTACATATCTCCTCTATCTATATCGGCTGGCTTCATTGTGTAATCAACCCAATTGTTTACTCTGTTATTAATTCACATACAAAACAGGCATGTGGCAGAATGTTTTGCTGTAAAAGTTCAGAGAGGACACTGGATTCTATTTCTATAAATGTTGTAGTTGTCAATTAAAACAGAGCAACTCTGTTGTCAAGGCAACATACATGTAAAATGCCAGTCGTAAAAAACACAACTTTGTTTGATTATCAATTTTTCAGCTGGATATGTAATTATCGTTTACAGTTTTGCATTTCGGAAATGGATATGACAATATATTCTATGAAATATAAATGAAAAATTTACCTGAAATTGGACTTCAAATGCCTATTATTTATTGTTTATCTCTTGATTAATATTGTACATGAAAACAAAAATCATCCTGGTTAAATAGAAATTTATTCCTTTGTTTTTTATTATTTTGTGAAAAACATATGAACCCTCACATCATGTACATTATATATACATTGGGTATATATTTCTCTTAGGTATAAAATCAATATGCCAATCAATCATTTAACAACTTCCCCATTTTTATCTTCTGTATTTCAGTTGGCTAAACACTTTTTAATTTTTGTTTTAGAATAATTAGACATTAATTATATTAGATCGTAATTATAACTAATGAATATTTTGTCATGATATATATAGTAATATAAACAAACACAGATATCTCTAATTTCTGGATTAGTTGAACTTTTTAAAAACGTCCAGAATTACTTACTATTTATTTAACCAAAATATATTTGTTTATCTAAACTCTGATATCTCAAATTTTTTCGGATAAAAATAATCAGAATTCAAGGAAACGGTATTTGTTAACTTGAACTAAAATTTGTTGTCCTATAATTTATTAAACTACAAAATTTTAATAAACAAAAGTCAGGGGCTAATCAGGTTTGTATCATACCATCAATGATTTTAAACTTAGGCCAACAACATTGCTTTTAAAATCTATTAATACTTGTAACGTCACCCCCCTTCCCATCCCCATAGATGGTTAAATTACCACAAACCTGAACATTGACTGATGACAGATCAAACCCTCAAACTCGAAAAACCAAAATAAATAAATAAGAAAATTTCAATATTTCAAAATCTCAAAGAATGAAACCTATGCACACTGAACAGTGTAAAAAAGATGATAAAATTAGGAGAAACCCTAAATTTTGATTAATTCATAATGTTGACAAAATGTTAACTTGAGCTTATCTATAAAAAAAAATTTAAAAAGAAATAATAATAATAAATGGATGTCAGACTTTCTTCATTTCCCTGTGGAGTTTGATAATGAGTTTCAACTTTATATTTTGCCACTGGTGTGTGTGTATGTGTGTGTGTGTGTGTGTGTGTGTTTAAGTTAAACAAAACAACATAAAGCCCTTTACCTGGATAATCAATCCCTTCAGGAAAGTAATATTCTGTATATTCAGCATGAATTACTGACATATCTGATGGAAGATGTAATTGCTTCTTGTCTGATGATAAAAACTTGTGTGGTGTATTTCTTAAATTATCAGCCGTAGAAATTCGGTATATTGTAAATTCTTCAACTTTTAACACTGTACAACTTTCAAGTAGTTTAGTTGTTCTTGGTCTTGGAGACTGATTAGAACTTTGAGGTCTTGTTTGCTGTGGAACTGATCCTGGAGACTTTACTTGGTTTTGATTGGAGGATGTTTTTTCTGGTGTTCTCTGATTGGCTGGATGGTGAGCAGGAGACTGTGAAGGGGAGGCAACACAACATGTCTCTCTAGCCTTTGTAACTTCTTTTTTGAATTCACTAAACAACTGCTGTACCCAGTGATTTCTAGAACCCTGATTGTCAGTATACCTGTACCAACTCTTTCGTTCTCCACCTGTAATAAAAGAAGAAAATCTTATATATTTTTGTACAACAAATGGTAAACAATGATTACAATGACAGCCCACAAAAGGACTAGAAGACATGGAGTTCTTGTGTGCAATATCAAAATATTATATTTGTGTAAAGCAATTACGTGCATTTCCGTTGGATAGGTTTGTTTCTGAAATAATACAAATATTATCTAGTGGCAGTGTTAATCCCTTTGTATGATGTTAACTCCATTGGAGTTTTTTAAGCAGGTGGTCATATTTATTACAGAGTAACAAAACAAAGAAACCTTAAAGCATATATAAAAATCAGCAAAGTTATCTACCTCAGAACTTGTATAACCATGACAATGTCTGGTCACATATATAAAAAATCAGCAAAGTTATCTACCTCAGAACCTGTATAACAATGACAATGTCTGGTCACATATATAAAAAATCAGCAAAGTTATCTACCTCAGAACTTGTATAACCATGACAATGTCTGGTCACATATATAAAAAATCAGCAAAGTTATCTACCTCAGAACTTGTATAACCATGACAATGTCTGGTCACATATATAAAAAATCAACATAGTTATCTACCTCAGAACTTGTATAACCATGACAATGTCTGGTCTACATATGTTAAGATTAGGCAGAGTTTCCCTTTAACTCAACAAACAATATTTATAAATACTGGTACTGGTATGTTTTAATGGAATTTTTCTTTATTGACATGGTTTCTGTTTACTCTGACCTGTTCTAGTTAGATGGGTACCACTGTGTAACTTTAAAACAACTGGATCACCCTTGTTTCAGATGACCACTCATTTTAATAGAAGTCTCTGCAGAAAATATCTTATAGAAAAAAATGGTTGCCTGCTTCACCAAAGCAAAGAAATTGTAGTCAAAACAAACAACATGCTAGAAAAAGATGCTTTTAAAAATTTTGTTGGCCACAAAATACAATGCATAATTTTATTTCAATTCTCATGAATTTCAAACGTGTTTAAATTCAAATTGAATGTCAAGCACTGGTAAATAAACATCAAAGGATATTATATATCTCCTTTATCTGATTATTGTCATTGTTGTTTCCTCATTATCTTTTCCAGTAATGTCAGGAAACAATTTAAAAAGATCAAATCCAATAAACTGGAGTAAAAAAAACGAGTAGGATCTAAGGTCTAATTATGTCGGTTAATTAAATCAGTAAGACTAATGACAGATTATAATGGATATGTATTTTTATAGGTGATCTGGATTTCCTAATTTAAAACAGTTTTGATTTATTTTCAAGACATTTTAGATATTGTCTCCATGACAACATGATCAGATTTGTACACTGATGGATGTATAATTTAAGTGTCAGAGTTATCTAGTTTTAACAAGATTTATGCATTTATTTGTCTGTGTTGTTGTACTACACAAATAATGTGTAGAAACATGACTGAATGGTTAAGAACACACTATATAAAGGTTGTTGGTTCCATCCTTTGCCAAAAAGTACAAGCTACCAAAACACTGTTAACTTCAAACATTCTAGCTACCATAGTTATCACAGCTAACTAATTACTATCACTTCCACACATTAGCTAGAGGCAATTGCAACCAAAACACTGTAACTTCAACACTCTAGCTAGAC
The DNA here is from genome assembly GCA_029721355.1 of Tegillarca granosa. Classification (NCBI taxonomy): domain Eukaryota; kingdom Metazoa; phylum Mollusca; class Bivalvia; order Arcoida; family Arcidae; genus Tegillarca; species Tegillarca granosa. The sequence continues at coordinate 37,449,510 of CM056601.1, read as the reverse complement.
ACCATTGCAAAAAACAATATTTTAACATTAGGCCATTGCAACAAAAATATTGTAACTTTTTTTTAACACTTGCTTGTGACTGCAATAAGTCATATGTTGGCTATAGACTAGAAAATGACAGTTCATTTGAATTTCAACAGGTGATCATACAAAATGAACTTTATTTATTCAAATTGCACATGTAAGACTAAACGGGGCCAAATAAAGATAAATACAATACATAGCACATTTATTACCAGTCATTCTTAATTAACATGAAATAACAGCAATACATATTACTCTTAAATATTCCAATGACATGTAAATTACAGAATCCTTATGTGCAATCATCAAGCACAGACAACTTGTGTTTTACTGATCTAGCACCTCCACGTGTTGTGATAAGATTAAAAATTTCCATTTTCGAAAAAAAAATATTGTTCAAGTGTGTGGGGTCTTCGAGTTAACGAAGTTCAAGCCATTAAGGTTTATTTATATTAGATATTACAGGAATGGTTGAGACAGACAGATGACTTTCCATTTATCCAGGGCATTCCAGGCATCAGTTTTATTTATATTAGATATTACAGGAATGGTCAGGACCGACAGGTGACTTTGGAGTTATCCCGGATGTTCCAGGTATCAGAGTTTAATCAAACTTTTACAATAAAAGCAAAAATTCAGAATACACACACACACACACACACACACACACACACACACACACACAAGAATTATATTTTTAGAAAACGTGAAATTCCAAGTCTATCAAAATTAAACCAAGCATAGTAGCTAAATTTAAATAAAACCTACAACTTAAAACATGTGATCAAACTATAATGACAAATCTCTTGATAAAGGTTCTCAGGTTACTAAAATTCAAAACTTCAGAGAATTTTCTTTTGTTTCATAAAGGTTGTCAAGTTACCAGGTTGTCAAATTACTACAATTTATTAAATGTACTTTAGAGAGATTCTTTTGATCCATAAAGATTCTCAGTTTACTACTTAGTAAAGTTTCTTTTAAATTAAATGCAAACATTTTAACATAAGGATACAGAATTTCTCAAACTTTAATCAAACAAGAATTGAAAACAATTACTACTGAATAATTTGAATTGGCTAAAACAATGATGTTGTGAAATTGTGCAATAAACAAATAAATAGAAAGGGTCATATAAAATTTTGGGAGTGCTGGGAAGGAATAAGTGTTTTGAAAATTATTTAAAAAAATTAAATTAAAGAAAGTTACATACAACAGCAAGAATATAACTATAACAGTTACATTTGTTTAGCCAATTAGCTGACATTTTAACATGAGAACTAAAACCTGAAAACAATGAAAAATAGGGAGGAAAAAAAGGTGTCAATCTAACACTGTTAAGAATATAAATAATAAAAAAAATTATATTCATAAATATCTAAAACAAATTCAAACTGACAAGTACTTGCAATTAAACATCTTGTTATCTTGCAATGATAGCAATATAAGTTTGACTATAAAATTTAATATTCATTAAATTGAATACAGTAAAACCTTGATTTATTGCAACCATTTGTTCAGTCAGAACTTTGTTATTAGGGGTTTAGCAATACACCGAAGGAGACGTCTACAAAAGTTAATTAAATTCTGTAGAAACAAGACTAGTCTAATCAATGTTATACCTCCTTTTTTGCCATCTCAAAAATTGTGTTGACTATTTTTCCTTAACAATATTTAGTTTCCTGGTTTTCTTGTACTGACCAGGGCTCCACAAACACCGGTAAGGTCAATCGGCGGTAGGCAAAGGGTACATCATACCACCTCCCCCCTCCCAACGATCGGCAAAGGGTACCCCCCCCCCCCCAAACAATTTTCTGTTTCTTTTTTAATTAACACACATCAGACAGGTAAAGAAATAAATAAAAATTAAAATTTTTATTTGAAAATATGGTGTCATCGTACTGCTTTTTTATCTTTCCATAACTGTCCAGTCCTTGGCAATGCACTCATGCAACAAAACGCAAGAACAGTTCAACTTCAAATTCTGTTTGGTACATCGGGATATTTGTAGTTTTAATTATAAATTTGAATTCGATGTGTGACAATGTCGCATATATAGATAAATGTTCATAATTACCGCTTATTAATATCTTGCAAAAATCCCATCACTGGTAACTTAAAATTGATCGACATATAACAGATAGAAAAACCACGTGTAATGCCGTGATCTTGTTGTTGTTGGTAACCGGAAAAACCATCGTTATCTAGTCAGCTTTTGTATACAGAATTCAGGGGAGGTTATTAACTATCTATAAACTGGATCGATCAGGCATGGGTATGTGTTAGACACTGTTAGTATACTCTAGTAGAAACGATGTGAACAGGTGAAGCCACTAGTAATCAATTAACTTGTAAGGTATTAGGTAATAACTGTGAATAGGGAAGTTCTGTGAATCGTGACACTGTCCTGAGTAATTTTAATTGTTAACAAGCCGGCATTAAAGAATTTTTAATCAGATTTTGTCTTACTATTATGGGGAAAAAAGCCGATACGGATATTTTTCAATCGGCTTTTTTAAGTTTGAATCGGCGTTTTTTGCCAAAAATCGGCGTTTGTAGAGGCCTGGTACTGACCTAATAAAATTATTGTCAATATATTACTCTGTTATAACTTACAGAAATGGCAGCATTCTTTAATCAAAATTTTATTCGAAAAAAGACTCCATAACCAATTGTTCAGGATATTATAGATGTTTCAAATACAGTAAGCACAAGTGTGAATGCAACAACACACACTTCCAGCTTAGTGATAAAGCTAAATTTATATTATAGTCACAAAGGCGTTTGTATAGTATGCACAGATGTAAAAACTTCTACTAAAGATGCAAGAAATGAATATATTTAAACCCAATAACCTTGATATAACCACTATAAAATGTAAAGATATAAATTATTCTTTAAAATTTAGAAAACCGTGTCCAATATACAAGGAAAAGGGTATAAAAGAAATAAATGTGTTAACAAACTGAGATACATGTATTAGAAAAACAAATTTTCATACTAATAATTCATCCAGATACCTTAACTGAATAACAATAATCAAATTCAGTGAACTTGTACACTGTTTTCTCTGCCAGTGGATAGTTTTTGTACATATATCTGATAATATACATTTATCAATGTTGATACTTTCTGTCAGAACTTATACACTACTGATAATTAGTTTTTAATTTAGAATAACCTGTAATAATTTCCAATTGAAAACTTCAAGGGCAATAACTCCAAAAGAATTGACAAACAATCTTGGGTTGATAATATATGCATCACTTAGCAATACTTGAATTTTAGACAACCAAGTTTGTTTTTAAATTAAATTTTATAGTTCTCTAGATCTCCAGACAAGAATTTCAACAGACAAATCTAGAAAGAACGGAATTTCAAATTTGATACCCCATTTTTTCTTAAAAGACAGGGAATGAAAATAGATGTATTCTATGAATGCTCAAGGTGTATTATAATACATATAAGCAGTAAGCCACTATATTTTATGAAGAGAACAAAAATCCTGAATAAACTAGGAAATATAAAATATATTCCTGATAAAATATCTAGAATAAGGCAGGCAAATGATTATAATGCATTTAAAATTGATCCTTTAACCAGTATACATTAAATCATAAATATACCTTCTTCCATATATATATATATATATATCTATAAAATGTGGATATTAATCAATCACCATGTTTAATGATTAATACAAACAATGGGCACCAAAATGCAGATCAATTTTGGCCTTTGATATAACTCAAACTCGATGAAAGTTAAATGTAGAAAAGTATGGTCTAAAATACATCATAAATAGACTTTGAAATTAAGCATTCTCAACAAGTTTCATGAAAATCTGATTATATGTGTAAAAATAATGTAATTGTATGGAAACTATCACCCAATTAGATCACAGGATGTTTGATGAAAATAAAAGTGTGAATCTTGACAAAATCATTTTTAAAGTCTTTGATATAATTTATCAAAACATGTTGAATTAAAGTCATTATCCATACACAGCTCATCTTCTTGTTTAACAGACAGCCATATATCAGAATATGTCCATGAATCTGTCAGCACATACAGAATTATCTATTTAAGTATCAAACTAAAGACTGAGTCATATGATACTCGAAAAAACTTGGAAAGTAAAATTGCAAAATATATTTGTGATATTTCATTAATTTCTGTTCTAATTCCAACAATAATTTTAAAAACATTTATAGCTAAGATATCACAATTTGTAAAGGAAAGGATTCATGCAATGGAGATTTTGAGTAGAGGGCATAATAAAATCTACCGACAAGCTCTAGATAAAACCATGCTCATTAGACTCACCACGAGACACGATTAAATCCTCATCTGAAAGTCCACGATGGAGGGTACCATTATTATGTGTATATACAAGATATTTAATAATATCATAATGTACCAGTAATATTAAGAGAAAGCTATCAGTTAAACATGAAAGTTTCCAAGGGTACAGTTAAAACAAATGTCATAGGTGTAATAAGGATTCAAAAAATTTGTTACAATAAAGACCATATTCGGCAGCAAATACACACACTGTTTTAAAGATTCTTACTGTTATATCACATATATGCATTTTATATCAGTATCATCTCATCATCAACAACAAAAAAGCATGTATATAAAGTAGCAAATCTAAATACTGCAGAACTGTGACATGTCCAATCTATATCAGCCCAGATTGTCTGTCAAGTAATCCTAATTTAATGAATTAAGTAAGCCAGAATAACTTGTCTGGTATAAACTCTGTCAAATGAATATAAATTGACTTTTTAAATGAGTTAATGGTGCTTTTACTTTATCATTGATATATATGGATATCGCTGTTGATAATGTCTTAAAATATTGAGAGGGAACCGGGAACCAAAATTGGCTCTAAAATGTCTCTAATTTTTCGCCCACTCTAAATATTCGGACACCCCTCAATTTTCAAGATATTTAATTTTCAGATTTCCTCTAAATTCCCGGACACTTCAAAATGAAATTATTAAAATCTGTCTGAATACATAGAAGGATTACGGTAAGCTTAATATGTAACTTGTATGTAAATCTTTCATTCAAAAACCTTACTAGCATATATCTCTAAATAAAAATCCTTACTGGTATAACAAAGTTTGACAACCTCATTTTACATGAACTATAACTTACAACTTAAAAACATTGGTTTTTACTAGAATATACTTCATGATAAATTATACAATATTTAAGATCTAAAAAAGAAAGGATGAGTGAGTTATTTATTAAAAATATTTCACTGATATCAAGATGTTAGTTATGCTGAAGAAATTTTTATTGTTACAATGTGCTTAATGTAATAAACAGCGAGAGTGCTTTTAGCTACCTTGTCCATAAAAATTGTCATGCATCACTTTTAGTTAAATTCTAAAAGATCCAAGTGTGGTGTGTGGGCAGGAGAAACCCATCAACTCAGATAATTTCAAATAGCTCTGATATGGAGTATAAGAACAATACATAAGTTGTCACAAAATACATGGCAATATGAAGTAAATAGAGAGTCATCATAAATCTGTTATTGTGGTCAGTGAAAGAATGTAACACATTAATTACACACTGATTTTTTAAAAGAGGAGAAAATGTCATTTATTATACAGAAAATGAGAAAGAAATTGAACTGTTTGATAATATATAAACTTTTCATTATTACTGTTTAGGTAAAGAAATCAATTTTGTTTACATGCAAATCTTGTTAGTAAACATTCTGAAAACATAGTAAAACAGTTAAAACAAAGCAAATAATAAAAGATAAATAAAACATACCAGTTTTATAAAGAGACACTAAATAAAAATAAACAAAAAATAATAAAATAAAAGAATATTAAAAAGAAAACAATTACATGTGTATAAAAACATGAAAAGCAAAATATTAAATCACTGACAAGAAGCAAAAAGCATACAACAGTTAAAGTAACATTCTCTCTCCAGGAATACATATTTACTCTGTAGTTTGATTTATAAGGGTATTACAGTACAGATGGTCATGCTGTATTATATTTACTCTGTAGTTTGATTTATAAGGGTATTACAGTATAGATGGTCATGCTGTATTATATTGACTCTGTAGTTTGATTTATAAGTGTATTACAGTATAGATGGTCATGCTGTATTATATTGACTCTGTAGTTTGATTTATAAGGGTATTACAGTATAGATGGTCATGGTGTATTATATTGACTCTGTAGTTTGATTTATAAGTGTATTACAGTATAGATGGTCATGCTGTATTATATTTACTCTGTAGTTTGATTTATAAGTGTATTACAGTATAGATGGTCATGCTGTATTATATTGACTCTGTAGTTTGATTTATAAGGGTATTACAGTATAGATGGTCATGCTGTATTATATTGACTCTGTAGTTTGATTTACACATGTATAAGGGTATTACAGTACAGATGGTCGTGCTGTATTATATTGACTCTGTAGTTTGATTTATAAGTGTATTACAGTATAGATGGTCGTGCTGTAATATATTTACTCTGTAGTTTGATTTATAAGGGTATTACAGTACAGATGGTCATGCTGTATTATATTGACTCTGTAGTTTGATTTGTAAGGGTATTACAGTATAGATGGTCATGCTGTATTATATTGACTCTGTAGTTTGATTTGTAAGTGTATTACAGTATATAGATGGTCATTCTGTATTATATTGACTCTGTAGTTTGATTTATAAGGGTATTACAGTATAGATGGTCGTGCTGTATTATATTGACTCTGTAGTTTGATTTATAAGGGTATTACAGTATAGATGGTCGTGCTGTATTATATTGACTCTGTAGTTTGATTTATAAGGGTATTACAGTATAGATGGTCGTGCTGTATTATATTGACTCTGTAGTTTGATTTATAAGGGTATTACAGTATAGATGGTCATGCTGTATTATATTGACTCTGTAGTTTCATTTATAAGGGTATTACAGTACAGATGGTCATGCTGTATTATATTGACTCTGTAGTTTGATTTATAAGGGTATTACAGTACAGATGGTCGTGCTGTATTATATTGACTCTGTAGTTTGATTTATAAGGGTATTACAGTACAGATGGTCATGCTGTATTATATTGACTCTGTAGTTTGATTTATAAGGGTATTACAGTACAGATGGTCGTGCTGTATTATATTGACTCTGTAGTTTGATTTATAAGGGTATTACAGTACAGATGGTCGTGCTGTATTATATTGACTCTGTAGTTTGATTTATAAGGGTATTACAGTATAGATGGTCATGCTGTATTATATTGACTCTGTAGTTTGATTTATAAGGGTATTACAGTATAGATGGTCATGCTGTATTATATTGACTCTGTAGTTTGATTTATAAGGGTATTACAGTACAGATGGTCGTGTTGTATTATATTGACTCTGTAGTTTGATTTATAAGGGTATTACAGTATAGATGGTCGTGCTGTATTATATTGACTCTGTAGTTTGATTTATAAGGGTATTACAGTATAGATGGTCATGCTGTATTATATTGACTCTGTAGTTTGATTTATAAGTGTATTACAGTATAGATGGTCATTCTGTATTATATTGACTCTGTAGTTTGATTTATAAGTGTATTACAGTATAGATGGTCATGCTGTATTATATTGACTCTGTAGTTTGATTTATAAGGGTATTACAGTATAGATGGTCATGCTGTATTATATTCACTCTGTAGTTTGATTTATAAGGGTATTACAGTATAGATGGTCGTGTTGTATTATATTGACTCTGTAGTTTGATTTATAAGTGTATTACAGTATAGATGGTCGTGTTGTATTATATTGACTCTGTAGTTTGATTTATAAGGGTATTACAGTACAGATGGTCGTGCTGTATTATATTCACTCTGTAGTTTGATTTATAAGGGTATTACAGTATAGATGGTCGTGTTGTATTATATTGACTCTGTAGTTTAAATTATAAGGGTATTACAGTACAGATGGTCATGCTGTATTATATTGACTCTGTAGTTTGATTTATTAGGGTATTACAGTATAGATGGTCATGCTGTATTATATTGACTCTGTAGTTTGATTTATAAGGGTATTACAGTACAGATAGTCGTGCTGTATTATATTGGCTCTGTAGTTTGATTTATAAGGGTATTACAGTACAGATGGTCATGCTGTATTATATTGACTCTGTAGTTTGATTTATAAGGGTATTACAGTATAGATGGTCATGCTGTATTATATGGACTCTGTAGTTTGATTTATAAGTGTATTACAGTATAGATGGTAATGCTGTATTATATTTACTCTGTAGTTTGATTCATAAGGGTATTACAGTACAGATGGTCATGCTGTATTATATTGACTCTGTAGTTTGATTTATAAGGGTATTACAGTACAGATGGTCATGCTGTATTATATTGACTCTGTAGTTTGATTTATAAGGGTATTACAGTATAGATGGTCATGCTGTATTATATGGACTCTGTAGTTTGATTTATAAGTGTATTACAGTATAGATGGTCATGCTGTATTATATTTACTCTGTAGTTTGATTTATAAGGGTATTACAGTACAGATGGTCACGCTGTATTATATTGACTCTGTAGTTTGATTTATAAGGGTATTACAGTACAGATGGTCATGCTGTAATATATTGACTCTGTAGTTTGATTATAAGGGTATTACAGTATAGATGGTCATGCTGTATTATATTTACTCTGTAGTTTGATTTATAAGGGTATTACAGTACAGATGGTCATGCTGTATTATATTGACTCTGTAGTTTGATTTATAAGGGTATTACAGTATAGATGGTCGTGTTGTATTATATTGACTCTGTAGTTTGATTTATAAGGGTATTACAGTATAGATGGTCGTGCTGTATTATATTGACTCTGTAGTTTGATTTATAAGGGTATTACAGTATAGATGGTCATGCTGTATTATATTGACTCTGTAGTTTGATTTATAAGGGTATTACAGTACAGATGGTCGTGTGTATTATATTGACTCTGTAGTTTGATTTTTAAGGGTATTACAGTATAGATGGTCGTGCTGTATTATATTGACTCTGTAGTTTGATTTATAAGGGTATTACAGTATAGATGGTCATGCTGTATTATATTGACTCTGTAGTTTGATTTATAAGTGTATTACAGTATAGATGGTCATTCTGTATTATATTGACTCTGTAGTTTGATTTATAAGTGTATTACAGTATAGATGGTCGTGCTGTATTATATTGACTCTGTAGTTTGATTTATAAGGGTATTACAGTATAGATGGTCATGCTGTATTATATTCACTCTGTAGTTTGATTTATAAGGGTATTACAGTACAGATGGTCGTGCTGTATTATATTCACTCTGTAGTTTGATTTATAAGGGTATTACAGTATAGATGGTCGTGTTGTATTATATTGACTCTGTAGTTTAAATTATAAGGGTATTACAGTACAGATGGTCATGCTGTATTATATTGACTCTGTAGTTTGATTTATTAGGGTATTACAGTATAGATGGTCATGCTGTATTATATTGACTCTGTAGTTTGATTTATAAGGGTATTACAGTATAGATGGTCATGCTGTATTATACTGACACTTAATAAATTTTGAAGTTAATTTATATTAAAGAAATTGACTTTAATTCAGGTAGATACAACAGATTATCTTATAAATGAAAAAAAAAAGGAACACAAAAAACACTATAGGTACCTGCTGGGTAATATGGATTGATATCAACTGATAACTTATAAATAAATGGGCATGACCTGCTGGGTTATATGGGTAGATATCAACTGATAGCTTAATAGATAATTGTGCAAAATGAAAAAAACATAAGTTGTACTTACCTGCTTGCAAATATGGGAAGATATTATAAATATCTTATAAAATAAACAATGGGGCACAACAACAAGGGTTACATATCATGTACTAACCTGCTGGGTAATATGGATAGATATCAACTGATAACTTATAAAATACAATTTGCATAGCACCACCTTCTATTCTCTTGTCATGTTTTGGGCTACAATCTACAAAAACAAAAAAATTATGCTGATTCGATAGAAAACATTGTTGTAATATGTACCTATTTATTTTAAATTTTACAAACCATACACATGTAAATAAAAATAAATTACTTTTTTTTTTAAACAAATATTCACTTAGTCTCTTACACTGGTATTTTTTTACAATTAAGTAGCCAATGGTAATTTTGGCTACAAAATTTAAATTTTCTACTGTTTCTAACTTTTTGGCAGAGCATTTTTTTTTTGTTAGTAAAACATGATTCATTGATTCATGTCAGGAATACATTTGAATGTTTAAGTTATAATCTGAAAAATCCAAAAATAACCTTAAATAAGTTATAATGCACTAAGTCTTACTTCATTTTAACATCATCAATACTTCCTTAAAAGACTTGATTTTTAATGCAATTACCATTACAAGAGTACATAACTAATTTTTCAAAATTTTTGACAACTGGGACATGTTCTGGAAATCTTTTTAAGTGATAAAACTAAGGAAGGATCTTTCTTAAATTTTGAAATTTTAACACCACTAGTAAATGAATTTCATTTATATTTATTTAAAAAAAGAAAATAATACAATATCAAAATTAATGGAAATCACATTAATTACAACAAGCACTAATGTTATCAAATACTGTAAATCGGGAAATTAATGCGAGCAAGGAATTAATGTGAAAAATGCAAGACTCATTTCATCACATTAATTTCTTGTCGCATTTATTTTCCCATTTCTGTATGTTTATTGTGAATTGAATTATCTCCCTTAACTGGAAGTTGTTATCAAAACTGATTAAACGCAGTACAGGGCTCGACATTAACGGTTGTCCGCTTGTCCGGGGCAAGTAAAACTGACGGTCGGGCAAGTAAACTTCAGATTAAACTTGTCCGACGGTGCAAGTGAAAATTTTAGCCATAGATGATTAAAATTGTTGTTTTGACATAAAATTCTGAAGATTTTTTTCCCGATTTTCGATGTTAAAGTGCAGACCATACTTCTGTATATTTTCTATGACTCTAAGAGTTTAAATTGGGAACCTGTCGTAAACAACTGTGACATGTATAAAACGAGATATTTGTCTATTTATATCACTCAATTTAATCCAATCAGAGCGCTGAATATGTTTTCGTCTATTGTTGACAATAGAAACTGCAAACATGACCGAATTAAAACAAAAGTCAATGTTGTCATTTTTTAAGAAATCTGAAGAGGAACATCTTTTATTTATAAAACTAAAGATAGTATAACCATCCATAAGCTTTTTTATCACACTCTGAATTAAACTACAGTGAGTAAAGTCAAAACAATAAGTTAACATCAATCATGAAGATTTTATTAACAGTTTAATAAAACAAGATTGATTCGGTCTTTTGTAAATGATTAAAACAGGATTAACTCGATCTTTTCTTAGCGATTTTAAGACCTGAAATGAAAGAAAACAAAAAAGCAAAATAATTGTAGGGCAAGTAAAAAATTTAGGTGGGCAAGTGAATTTTCAGTTGCACTTGCCAGACTGGGCAAGTTGGTATAAAAGTTAATGTCAAGCCCTGCAGTACTTTCTCATTTAGTGATAATTTTGTGGTGTTTCTTTCCTACCGGGAAATCTGCTATGAGAATATTAAAAAATTACCATCGGCACCCTTTGTTAACTTTCCACTGTTTACTAGTATTTTAATAATGTCTACCAAAAGTTTGTTTATAATGTGTTTATAAATTAAGGAAGACATTTACTCAAGTCAAGGTCAAAAGATATGGATAAATTTTGTACTACCAGCATCATGATGTGAGTCAAGTGATTATTAAAATATGTACATGGATCAAGGTCAAACTTTAGCATCTATAACTATCCCATGTTCTATGAATATACATTAAGGTCATTTGGTGTACTCGGTGTACTGGGTGTACTATCATCAAAAGGATAAAGTAAATTTTACAATAAAGTCATAACTTTCTGTAATACTAAAATTTGATTAACATTTACACATGTATCATAAAAACATGGACAAAGATCATTTTATTATCAAAAAGATTAAGTGAATTTAACAAAGTCATTTATCTTTATAATACTAAAACTTTGTGAACATACATTATAAAAACATGGACTTAGATCATTATAACTTACTAGTATCTGGTGTACTATCATCACAAAGGTGAAGGTCAATCCTGCTACTGATGACATGGTAACTGGTGGTCTGTACATCATATCTGGTAAATAGTCGAGCTATATTAGAGTTTGATTGACTTCGCTGACGTTGCTGACTTTGTTGTTGTTGCTGCAAATGTCCACCTGCTTGACTTTGTCGCTAAAAGTATGTTCAAGGTGAAAAAATTTAAGTTAGATTACAATTTTTTTCAATAAGGTTTTCATTGAAATTTATTTAACTATAGACATCAGAAAAGAAAGAAGTCTTATGAAAAGAAAGATAACTGTAATTTTTTTTTTTTTTTTTTTTTGAATTACAGGTTTTCAAAATTTGGAATTAGATCACTTGATGTATCAAATCCAATATATAAAAAGCAAAAAAATAATGGCAAAATGGGAGTGTTTCTAAAAAGTGATTAATTTCTTTGTGCTTTGAGGTGTTAAAGGAGTTTGCAGAGAAACCACCTTGCTTGTTGCACACAAAAATATACAGTGTCAAGAAAATTAGTCAAATTTTATAACTGTTTAACCTCTCCCCATTTAAATACTGTAGATCACTTGACTTTCAGGATTCGGAAATTTTCACAACATGACCATTGAGTGTTTATTGTAAATAAATGAATTTGCTATCTTCAACTACGATATATACATTTATAATTGTTGCCCTTATTTTTAATTTATAACATCCTCATTTAGGTTTTGTACTGATTTAGTTTTCATGATAATTCAGATGACAGAATCTCCTTATTAATTCCTGATGCTGCAAACATTTTGTAGCAACACAAACACAGTTTTTTTTAAAGCTATGATGATCTGTTCATGCTTTATGACTAAGTGAAGTGAAGATGTTAATATGTTGAAATAATTGCTAATAATAAATAATAATACTAATAAAAACTTGATAACAAAATTCACAATGACTGATTTAGAAATATGAATTTAGGTTTTTTTCCTAATTAAATATTAACTGGTAACAATGTCAGACTATATGTAAAAAAACTGGTATCTTAATTTTCAAGTATAATTTATATTCTGTTTGTAACCAAATAATTTGTACAAGATTTTAATTTGGAAATTGAATTAATTTTCAATTTCACATTAAAAAAAAAACCCAAACAACTCGTATTTCTCTACAGTAAAAGATTGCCCATACTCAAAGAAATGCTGACTACAATTGTAGGACATAAATCTCTTCTGTTCTTCACATAGCACAAACGAACCAAACAGTGACCATATATATTGAAAACTTAAAATAAATAAATCCTATTCTTATTCTGTCAATTTTTACCTGTAATTTTTCTGCTGCCAGTTTCTTGCTTTGTTCTCTTGATTTTTTAATAATTTCTTTTAAGGAATCTGCATAAAGTATTGCTGCCTTTAGTTGTGTGGTAGTAAGCACCCATAACAAATCATCAAGTAATAACATTACACGTGTTGATATGATACAACAATCTGAAATACATTATAACACACATGTGATACAACAATCTGAAATACAATATAACACACATGACAAAACAAAACAATCTGAAATACAATAAAACACACATGTAATACAACAATCTGTAATAAAATATAACACACATGTGATACAACAATCTGAAATACAATATAACACACATGTGCAGAGAGCCCTCGGTTGATATAACTTGCCTCGGGTTGTCAAATTTTCATATCACACCAAAACAAGGGCAACAATTGCTTTATTATATCGAAGAAAATTTCTGTACTGTCTCCTCTCTGTACACTGGCATAAAATCCTGCCGACCTACCGTCCAACATTTCAATATCGAAGCATTCAAACTTTTGATCTAGCCTTTTCGTTAGAAGAATATGTCTAAACGAATCAACAGCGCTTGTCATGACACGTCTCGTGTCGACGCGGCCATTGTTGTTGTGCATAGATACACTTTTGGGACACCTCAGAACAGTTTATTATTGCACTACGTTTTCAAAAGGAATTCGGAAAGTCAGTGTGATATGAAGGGTACCAAGCGGGTGATATTAGGGGTTCCAGAGGGTGATATGAAGTTTTTTTGGGGAAAAAACAATCATCATGATTTCAATGGTATATATGATCATTTATCTAATGACAAGTGACCTATTTTAGGCAAATCAAATTTGAGTATCATAAATTGAGGTATAATAAAACACACATATGATTCCACAATCTGTTATACAATATAACAGACATGTGACAAAACAAAACAATCTGAAATACAATATAAGACATATGTAATACAACAATCTGAAATACAATATAACATACATGTGACAAAACAATTTGAAATACAATATAACACATGTGTGATACAACAATCTGAAACACAATATAACACGTGTTATCTGTAATACACTATAACACGTGACAAAACAATCTGAAATACAATAAACACATTGTGATATAATACAACAATCTGAAATACAATATAACACATATGTTAATATGATAAAATATAAAACATGTTACAACATCCGTAACATACAGATAATCCAAAAAATGTAATATATCATAGAGCATGTTGATTAATAATGAAATTCTGTTAAATCATTGGTGACATCATTATGTCCACAGCATGATAAAGCCCATCACTATCTAAATTTGAGGATTCTGAAGAATATGTAACACCGGACAACCCAAGAAATTGCAGAAAAAATTAGGGAAACGATAATCAAAGCACTAAAACCAAAATACAGGATAAAAATAATGCCCTTTTCAGGGCCCTTAGGAAACTACACATCAAGGTGATAATGCATTTAAAATCACAGGGAATACCTGGAACACTGCAAACAACTAGATACCAGTACTTAAACATTGATATTAAAAATACAATCACAGAAACTGGATACCTACTCTGATTTCTTAATTAAATGGGAAGAAGCACACCTCAACTTCAGATGATCTTTGGTCAATCTTTTATATTTTTGAATATTGGTTTAACAGAGTCAAATTAATGGAAACAGAAATTGAAACAATCACTTGAGTCAAAAACCAAAACATGCAAGAAAGAAATGGACCTAATGAAGTTTCAAAAAACCCTAACACTGATAACAAATCAACAGTTGGAACCCTACACAACATCACAAGGTAGTAACAAAACTGAAGTATTTACCATAGAACAAGAAGACATGGTTTGTCTAGATGAACTTCCGCCAACACTATGGTTTAGGGAAGTAATTCTCTACAGCATATACAGAATATTGAATAACTGAAAGAACACCTAATAATTTTGATAATAACTTTAATTTAATCAATTCTGCAAATTTATACAATTAGAAATTTGTTAATTATTCTTATTTCATGTTCTAACCTCAACTCCGTAGCAACAAGGTAACCAACAACAAAGAACAATTAAATCACATGATCAAAATTGGCACCAACTTTTATACCTTAGCTCAACATCTGTCAATGTAAATTTCAGTCCTGAAGATGGCAGCATAGCTGCATAAACATGTAGTCTTACTAGACTGTTCATTCTAGCATTGAGAACCATTTCTTTATATTAATTCTGTTGAATTAGTGATACACTTTGCTAGGATAAACAATGCAGTTTCGAGAAATGAAATAGTTTTTTAATTTTTTTTTTTTTTTTTATTATGATTATAATTCTTAAATGCATTCAAAACATTTTGTGTATTTCATAATATTAATAAGATCTATGTAACTGATACAGGTTTACCCCATATAAAGACAACTCACTCATATACTTAATCCATTAATAAACATCAGCCAAAGCCTTTAACCTTGATGATTGGAAACAAGGCTTGTCAAGAATAAGACATTCTGCAATTTTTACATTGAATGTTCTGTAATTTTAACATTAAAGGTTCTGTAATTTTGACATTAAAGGTTCTGTAATTTTTACATTAAATGTTCTGTAATTTTTACATTGTTCTTTAATTTTTACATTGAATGTTCTGTAATTTTTAAATTGAATGTTCTGTAATTTTGACATTAAATGTTCTGTAATTTTTACATTGAATGTTCTGTAATTTTTACATTGTTCGTTAATTTTTACATTGAATGTTCTGTAATTTTTACATTTAATGTTCTGTAATTTTGACATTAAATGTTCTGTAATTTTTACATTGAATGTTCTGTAATTTTTACATTAAATGTTCTGTAATTTTTACATTGTTCTTTAATTTTTACATTGAATGTTCTGTAATTTTTACATTGTTCGTTCATTTTTCAGTGAATGTTCTGTAATTTTTACATTGAATGTTCTGTAATTTTTACATTAAATGTTCTGTAATTTTTACATTGTTTGTTAATTTTTACATTGAATGTTCTGTAATTTTTACATTAAATGTTCTGTAATTTTTAAATTAAATGATCTGTAATTTTTACATTAAGTGTTATGTAATTTTTACATTGTTCTGTAATTTTTACAGGCTACTTACACTACATTGTTAATATTTACCACTCAATCTTTTCTTCATGGTTATTCTAATTTTTGATTGGTTAGCAATAAACCTCAGGGGTGTTCCTACAAACTGTTCATCGTTTTCTCCCTCTACTGCAGTAGCTTCTATCCTTGTTGTCTGCCAGTCTACTTCCTTAAACAACAGTATCTCTCCACGATCTGTATCTTTAATTCGTGTTGACTGGAGATGCTCTGCTTTCTGCCAGTTTGGTGTCATACTCCGGACTTGAACTCTTGATAACTACAAAGTTTATCAACAAAATTAAATTAAATGTAAGCAGTGAGGCAGAATTCAGAAACAGGAGTAGTTGATAGCATTTTACACCCATGTCAAGATTCTTATACTTTTAATACAGACCTTTATTTATGGGACCTTATAGTAAACCAAAATGCCTGGAAAAAATCTACTTGTACAAATTACCGTAAAACCCATGTAATTTACGCACTTTTTTTGTAAAAATCAAATTAAAGTTTGGGGATGCGTAAATTACACGAGTAGATTGTTTTCGTAATTTTTTTTAAAAAATTCCTTGCTGACAAAAGTGTTCAAAATGTAAACATTTGTACCGGAAGTTGGCTTTTTTCATATTAAAATAACGATTTTACGGAAAAATAATGCATTTGAAGAATAAAAAAATGACGTGTGTGTGTAGAATGGTACTTTATGCTTACTTTCTTTGTACAAATTTTAAATGTAATTAAACAAATGGTTAACTACTGTTTGGAAGTCTAACGTGCATTGATCTGGATACAATGTGCTTTGATTGCATTTTCCACCGATCGTGAAGGAACACCATTCACATACATGGTGATACCGATAATCTTGACTGGATATGTGTTTTGAGATGGATAATCTTGGCTCGACGAAACTTATGAGATTCAAAGGTGTGAGAGGGAGTGAAATATCAATGGTTTAGACGCGAATGGGTAGATAGGCGGAAATGCATAGCTTGGGTCAAGAAGACGCTCTCGACCAATCAAAATTCTGTTTACAAACAGGGTAAGGTCGGTTTCTTCCCTTTGCCGGTTGAGTAAAGTGTCATACTGTCATACTAGCTGATGTTAATTGTTAATTAAACTGAACACGCGTGAGTGTGAGTAGTTGTCTGTTTTATTGATAATTCTTCCTGTGATTGTGATTTTCAAAACATACAACAATACACTAATGACCTGTTACAATGTATAACCTAATTTGTTTGCAAACCGATAAAATGTCACAGCCGTAATTTTTTCTAATGAAAATTAATAAAATCTTATCTAAATTAATTAAAACTGGTAAAATACACCAAACTGAAACAAAACACTTAAATATAAGAAAACCACTTGCTCGATTCATATAAAAAATCGACATTTCTGGAAATTTTTGGGTGCGAATTTTACATGAGTTGAAGCTTTTTTAAATAAATTTTAGCTTGAAAACCACCTGCGTAAATTACACGGGTGCGTAAATTACATGGGTTTTTACGGTACAGAAAAAATGACAAACTCTTTGAAACCAGCATCTGCCTGAAGGGGATTTGATACGAGGCAATGACAGGAGTTGTGATCTCAGAAATACAAAATCATCAACCCCCCCCCCTTACCAAAAAAAAATAAATAAATAAAATAAAATAAATAAATAATTAAAACCCTTATTTTTAACTTTCTATCAACAACCCTATAGTTTTAAAAATTCTTTTATGGTTAACCAATACAATTAAAACTGCAGATTTTTTTAAAAGGACTGTTTAGTAAAACAAGAGGGCCATGAAGGCCCTGGACACTCACCTGAAAATGATGTACACTCAGCTTGATTTTGGCAAACTGGAGCTTCTATTTTTAAAAGAGATTTTTCCTATATTTCAAACTAGTGACCTACTTATTGACCCAACATGACCCATATATGAACTTGAGCTAGCTTTTGTTAGGAGGATCAATCTCGGCAAGTTTGATGAAAATTGGTCTAAAATTGAGCCCTCAGATGCGTTAACAGGGTTTTTACAAAATTTGACCTAGTGACCTACTTATTGACACAACATAACCAGAAAAAAATACTTCAGTTAGCTTTTGTCAAGAGGATCATTCTGACTAAGTTTGATGAAGATTTGACTAAAATTTAGCCATCAGATGTGTTAACAAGGTTTTAATATAATTTGACCAAGTGACCTACTTTTTGACCCACATTGAGCTAGCTTTTGTAAAGAGGGTCATTCTGAGCAGGGTTGATGAAGACTGGACTAAAATTGGGGCCTCAGGAGTGTTAACAAGGTTTTTCTGGAATTTGAGTTGAGTTGAGTAATGGTGTTTAATGTCCCAGTCAAGAATATTTCACTTATATCGAGAAGTCGCCAGCTATAGGCGAAAGTGCAGAAATTTTGCCTGTGCGTTGCGCTGATGGCATTATACAGCAGGGTTCTTTATCATGCTATGCCTGCCATGACACGGGGCCTCGTTTATTTTAAGTTCCCATCCGATAGAACCCTGACTTTCATTCGTAATGCCGAGTGCTTGGCGAAAGAACAGTCACTATCCACTTTCAAGTCTTGGGTCAGACCTGTCCGGGGCTTGAATCCACGACCTTCCACTTACAGAGCTAGCACTCTATCAACTGAGCTACTGCAGTGGCCTTCTGGAATTTGGCCTAGTGACCTACTTATTGACCCAACATGGCTCATATATAAACTTGAGCTAGCTTTGGTCAAGAGGATCAATATGACAATGTTTGATGAAGATTGCACTTAAATTGGGGCCTAATTGAATGTTAACAAGGTTTTTCTATTATTTGACCTAGTGACCTACTTATTGACCCAACATGGCCCATATACGAACTTGAGCTAGTTTTTGTCAAGGGGATCAATCTGACAATGTTTGATGAAGATTGCATTCAAATTGTGGCCTCAGGAGTGTAAACAAGGTTTTTCTATTATTTGACCTAGTGACCTACTTACTGACCCAACATGGCCCATATACGAAGTTAAGCTAGCTTTTGTCAAGAGGATCATTCTGAGAAAGTTTGATGAAGATTGCATTCAAATTGTGGCCTCAGGAGTGTTAACAATCAAAAGTTGATGCACGACGCACGTCGCACAACGGACGACACACGAAGGACAATGACCCATCACAATAACTCACTTGGGCACTTTGTGCTCAGGTGAGCTTAAAAAAAGGTACCAATTTTGAAAGGCAATATATCAAATTATCTTATAAATACCTGTAAAGATGCATGGAATTTTCTTGAAACAAATTTAACTGACACTGAGTTGATATGTACAAATATACCATCTATTACACGATCCACAAATCCGTACTTTCCTCCTGACCTGAAAAATACAATGGATTGAAATTCACTTTATTTCAAGAGAGGCAAAATAGCTTTATTTAGATGAGTGATAAATGCTGACTTTATACATATATATTTATAATCTAACATTAAATCCAGTACATGTATATATTTTTTATATTAACCTTCTTTGAAAATGCATGAAAATAAAGTTAAAACAAGTTTGACCTCAGGGTGCCAATCATACTGATGAATTAAGAACTGTCAGAAGTCTGCAGTTTATCATTCTGGATGAAAATAATTTAGAACAAGATTACCACCAAACAGTACACAATAAGTCTGCTAGTGGGATATTGTACTTCATTCAATTGGTGGTCTGTAATTACTTATTGCCTTTTGATTAAGAATGGAGTTGTTGCATAATCAAATCTAAGTGTAAAGGGGCAAAACTCCATTAAAAATCCAAGCCAAATTAGCTGGATTATTTACAAGTCTTACTTTAACTAGCCATGAGGGCTGGATTGTAGGGAAGTCTTACCAGTAGCCTGGATTATTTGAGGACTAATTTGTAACTAGCAATATGTGCTGGATTATTTGGAGGTCTTACCTGTAACTAGCCATATGGGCTGGATAACTGAGAGGTTTTGCTTGCAACTAGCCATGTGTGCTGGATTATTTGTAGGTCTTACCTGTAACTAGCCATATGGGCTGGATTATTTGGAGGTCTAGGTTCGTCACATGTTTCCACCTCAAGAATAACCTCATCTAAAAACTAAATTCAATAAAATAGGTCTTTTACTTTTTCAAATCAGTAGCTGTTGATATTTTCAACTAATTTTTTTTTTGACTAAAACTCATCAAAATCAACAATGTTTGAATTCTTTCCTTATCAGAAAGAGGTTGTAATTTATTAGGTAACTGGAGATGTGTTAATTAACTGTTATTTCAAGTAAGTCACCAATGACTGATACACATATTTTTAATGAAAATTACATCTCAATACAGTCATATGATTACTTCAAAGCAAAAGTTGTTAAATCATAATAGAAATGATGTCATAAGGAGTGAAATGAAACAGTACAACAGCCATGTTTTATTGCTTCTTTGTTGGTAGAAAGAGTAGCAATTCATGTTATCATTTATCTTCTAAAATAGATATTGGCAGCTGGACATAACTGTTCGATTATTTCAATTTATTATGTAATAGGAAAGGTAATGCCTAATATTTTTAGTTTAATATCAAACAGAAATGTATTTTTTTTAAATCATTAAGATTTGTAAATAACTTACTAAAATAATTGGCTGGGATTTCAATTTTGTCCACTGAATCTGAAATTTAAAAAAAAATCGATCATATCTATCAAACAAAAGTGTAAATTTCAATTTTGTCCACTGAATCTGAAATTGAAAATAAAATGAAAATCAATAAAATCAATTAAATAATTAAGGCTAATATCTGAAGTATATGTAGCCCAGAGAATCAGGCTATAGACTTAAAATTCGACATTACTCTAATCAATCTCCTATATAAAGGTCTGCAAGTCTTGGTTTAAATCTTTCTTTTTTGTAACTGAATATGAAAGCATCTCCTGCAATTTGATATTAGAAAACAGACATCATTAGTGAAACCAAAAAAATATCTTGAGAAAGATCAATTGAAATTTTAAAATGTTTTTCTTGTATCCAGAAATCGCAAATAATGTCATGCTAATCTCATAACGAAACTTACTGAACCTACTGAAACAGCACTAATGGAAATCATGAATAAATTCAAGCTGATCACATGACCAGATTTAGACTATGTTATTAGCAAAACTCCTGGCTATTAACTTTAACCATCTTAACCTAACAAAACTGAGTCTTTAATTCTGTATAACCTCAGACCAAAGACACCATAATAATCAAACACAAACATAACCAGTCCATGTCCAAATCGAAACCCAAAAGCAAAGTAAAAACTTTGAAAACTGGCTAATTCAGTTACGCACGTAAACTTTATTATAGAAATGAGACTGGGTGCTCCAGAAGGGTAAGCACCTCCTGTCTAATACACCTACAGGCTAGAGATAGATTTTACCTAATGAACAATATCTTTTAAGAAATTTCTGAGTAGCAAGATTTCAGTTCATTAAAAATATTTTTCTAAGTGAGCTGCAATGCCTGGTGAAGTAAAAAACATCTTTTTTCTATGTGAGCTTCAAACTCAATATAGTGAAAAATATCTATCTCAGTGAGCTTCAAAGCCTGTTAAAGTGAAAATTACTTTTCTTTTCTATATGAGCTTCAAAACCAATAAAGTGACAAATCTCTATCCCAGGTGAGCTTCAAAGCCCAATAAAGTGAAAATCTCTTTTCTAAGTAATCATAAAACAATCTGTCACACACAGTAATTTCATTACTTCAGTAAAAGATCAATAAAACAGGTTGTAGAGTATACTACGATAGACAGCAGTTTATATCTGATACTGGCCTAGTCTTAATGATAAAGTGTCAATAATTAATCTAATTATGTGACAGCAACACTGTAAATACACTTGTTTTGAATAGATGAACTTGTAGGAGATGGATTTTACTGATATTCAATTTATTTGTATGAAGTAGTAGTACAAGTTAATTGTATGCATGCTTTGTAGTAACATGAATTATGAAGACAGATTGTATGAATAACAGCCTACACCCTGGTCAAAATACTGAAAGCAGTTTGATCTAGAATTACAAAAGAATGCTCTGTATTTTATTTTCTGACTAAGATGGTGTACACTTTAGTTACAGCTTAATACATACAGTATTTATGACACAATACCAAATTTGTTGATTATTACATCCAAAATATTTAAAAATTACAGATAAATGATACAGTGTGTGATTAAAAACTACCAGTATACTGTTTGTAACTCTAGCTCTAGTCATTTATCATTCTTTTTTTTTTAAAGTTGATGATAATTAAATCTATCCCATCTGTCACACAAATGTGCTATGTTTTATTGAATAGACTTTTCAGGTAAATCAGATACATATATATTACAGGTATATCACATATTGTTATTATAAAATCAGTTATTTTGTTTATATATTGTATCTTTTCTAAAACAGATAAAACTAAACAGCAGTAATGTGAATCCCTTAATAATTCTAGCACCTTTATAGTCTGAGTAATACTTTTGTCCAAACAGTACTTTTAAAAATTCAATATTTAATCAAGCACCCCATGTTAGTTTTTCAACTATAAATCATGCAAACATCCTCCATTTTCATCAAAAAAAATTGTAAATGTTGCCAGTAATATGTGAACAATAACAGAATTATCTGTGTGATAAAAACTCCTACTTTATGATCTTTAAGAACAGTTAGCAGTTCTTTTGGATTTTTTCTGTATGATAACTCCTAATTTATGATCTTTAGGAACAGTTAGTTCTTTTAGATTTTTCTGTATGATAACTCCTAATTTATGACCTTTGGGAACAGTTAGTTCTTTTAGATTTTTCTGTATGATAACTCCTAATTTATGATCTTTAGGAACAGTTAGCAGTTCTTTTGGATTTTTTTCTGTGTGATAACTCCTAATTTATGACCTTTGGGAACAGTTAGTTCTTTTAAATTTTTCTGTATGATAACTCCTAATTTATGATCTTTAGGAACAGTTAGCAGTTCTTTTAGATTACTGTTCTGGCTAATATTTGCCTATTTTATCAATTCTTTATTACTTGTAGAAACCTGAAATTTTTATACCAAAGAAAAACAATAATTTTCTTTCTGCTTGAATTATTCAAAAATTTGCATTAATCAACAGTTTAATTGTTTTGCTTTTCATAGAATTTCAACATAAAAAATTATTTTAAGTGATAAAAGAAGATTGACTTTTAATATTGCTACATTATATATTTCAAATTGCTTCTACAAAAGATAATTTACAATCACACAGAAATAAATTCTAATAAAAAATCATTTATGTAATTTTAACTCATTTTCTTTTCTGTTGACTGTCTCCATTCACACATGTTACCAATATGACTTTGCACAAATAAGTTTCAAAATGTCAGCTATAATTTATTATAAAGCATTAATGGTGGTGAATTTTTTGATGTCTCTAGATTCCTTTCTATGTCTTTGGATTATGCTTATTGTTTTAATAGGAGTTTTATCACCAAGTCGGGACAATTCCACTTATGAATTGTATCTGGGTGGTCAGTTCTAGAATGACTGAGGAGTCTCAAGTAAATAATGTTGGAGATAAACTTAAAATTTTGGCCAACACACTGATAAACTTTCTTACAATTACTACAGCAAGCACAGCAAATAACATACACATTGTTTTCCCTGCAAGATTAATCCATAAATCTGAGAAGGTTTGATGCACAATGGCTGTATAGAATAGCATTGTTTAATTGTGATGTCATTTTTTTGATGCCAAAATAAAATTTATCTACGTAATACTGAGGATGAAGAATTTAATTCATTTAATCATTATGTAATTTTGAAGTTAAATTTGATTTGATATGAGTAAATGGTTTTCAGTCCCAGTCAAGAATATTTTACTTATATTGAAATGTCACCAACTACAGGTAAAGTGGCAGAAATTTTTACCTTTGCTGTGCGCTAAGGGTAATGTGCAGAGAGGGTTCTTTAACGTGCCACGCCTATCATGACACAGGACATCAGTTTTTAAGGTCACCTCCAAAAGACCATGTGACTTTCATTTCTAAATGCTGAGTGCTTGGCAAAAGAACAGTCACTACCAATTTTCAAGTCTTGGTCAGACCCAGCCGGGGTTCAAACCCTGACCTCCCAAATATAATTTTGAGGTTAAAGAATGATTCAATCATTAAATGTTCTGATATATTTGGTCCAAACTTGCCAATTCTCATTCTGATTCAAATATATTACAACTCAGATAATAAATTTCTCTATTTAGCATTGGTATTTTAAGATTCTATTAAGTTTCTTCTAAAACCATATTTTGGCTAATTGATGTATAAT
The DNA here is from genome assembly GCA_029721355.1 of Tegillarca granosa. Lineage (NCBI taxonomy): Eukaryota > Metazoa > Mollusca > Bivalvia > Arcoida > Arcidae > Tegillarca > Tegillarca granosa. The sequence goes on along the minus strand of CM056601.1, from coordinate 37,424,668 downwards.
AGAGAACAGAGATAAAATATATCTTTATATCATATACCTACATTTTTATTTTAATAGAAATCAACTAGAGTCATCTGATTGAATATAACCGTATACAGACCCGCACTCAGCTTCGCTTCAGTCCATATAATACTTTGGAGATGACTACCCAGTTCATAAACTGTCATATGGTCTCAAAATGTCATGAATTATTTGTTAAATACTAGTACTAAATCAGTACATGTACTAACCTTAATTTGTACTTTACTACATGTTGCTGTCTTTAGTTTCATCCATGTTGGAAGGTCTAATAGTTCCATTAATATCTCTTCATCTAGTTCTAGATTTGTAAGTTCACCTTCACCTTTAAATGTACTTAGATTTATTTTATCCTGAGATAAGTTCTTGGTGAACCTACAAAAAATATGTTTACATTTTTATTTCCTTAAACATCTAATCTAATTCTTTTAAAAATTACAGTTGAGGAAATCAATTCCATTTCATCTGTTATGGTAATTGCAAAAGTCCACCATTATGTGGTCACCCTTTGTGAAGATCGAAATATGGCCACATATAATATTAGCTTTGTAGATTTTCTTGAAAGGTTCAATTCAATTTGTTAGGTGTTTTTAAACTGTGTGGTCTTTTATGAGGCAATATCTTTTGAAGAGGTTTTCCAAACATTATCATTAATAATTTACTTATATTTTTTTTACATTTAGCAGTAATCCTGAAGAAAACTTTTGTTGAAATAATTAAGCTTAAGTTAAACTGATTCACAACTTTGATTTACTTTTATTCCATTGTTATAAATATCCCTGTCAAATACAATCACCAGTTGTAGTTACCGTTTCTAACATGTGATACAAACCCATGACATATAAATGTAGGGAAGTGGAAGAGTTCTTTACAAAATACTAGGACAGGTTCTCTGGGCTGTTTTCAGAAACTCTCCCAGACTTTTCACGAGGCATGGTGCCTGAGTGGTCAAAAGCACGCTCATATGGATCACAGCGTCTCTCACCGCTTGGGTTCGAATCCCACTCGAGACAGATTCTAGTTTGAGAAAGTTTGTCAGTTCCCTTGCTGAAGGTCGGTGGTTTTCTCCGGGCACTCCGGTTTCCTCCACCATCCCTGAACTGACCGTCTTGAAGTGGTGTACACTTTAAAGGACCTTAAATTATGCTCTATGTTAAAGTACTGGGTAGACAATGAAAGATGAAGAATAAAATATCCCATATGACATTACACACATGTAACAGCCTATAACTGCACCATTAGGGTTTCAAACCCCAGGTGACTGAGCCTATACTGCAATTTGTGTACCAATATTATTAACTAATTGTTACGTTTAAACAATGATATGGATAATTTTTGCTATTTTGAGACCTATTTACAGACTAAAGAAAACAATCAGTATTTAATAAAAAACCTTTACTGAAATTTCTCTACCTAATTTTGCTTTTTCAAATGCCAGTAATCTGAATATCATTTTAACAGAAAGACTTAAAATGAAGAATGCTTCACACCATAAAAAATAAAATAAGTCACTTCAGTAATTATGGTATTACTGAATATTACAACATGGTTTGTTATGATCATGATTATAGCTTGTTAATAATCACATAATTCTTCAACAGGTATAACATCAAAGAACAATACTAAGACAAGTAATATTACAGGTATTGATTTAATGATTGATGCTTAATCATGTGTAATCATTTCTTAGTCATTCTTTATTAAAAAAATTCAATTATGTAACAAAAGAAAAGAAATCAGAAATCATTTTATATGTATGAGTGAATATTTAGGTTATCCATGCATATGTTAATAATGATCAGGATATTACTGAAATAACTTGATACAGGTAGACTATGACACATTGATGTACCTACTGACCATAACATTGATGTTTTGAACATTTTTAAAAAAAGTATACTACTTAAGGTTTGTGAATGAGTAAATTGGTTAGTAGGCTGTAATGAAATTCAATCTCTAATCTTGCTCAGTCTGTTTCATTCGCTTCTATTATAAGCATCCTCTGTATAGGCCACAGGTGGACTACTCTTTTTCAAACTCTAAAGAGCTGTTTTTAGTGTGCACTGAGACACGGGACCTCGGTTTTGAGTCTCATCTGAAAGACTACCTGGTAACAAGCTTTTTACAGCTCTAGTATGGGCAAAATATGAAAATCATCTCAGAAAATTTCCCAGTTCTGAGTGAGGTTTGAACCCACAACCCTTGACTTCGAAAGCCAGTGACACTACCAATCGGCCATGTCCGCTCATTAATGTTGCATCAGGAATTTTTTGCTATATGTGACTAAAGCAAGTTTATTAATTTCAATGGATTGATCTAATAACAACTTTGTGTATGCAAATTATATCAGGAGTGGAAATCTTTCAAATCAAACAGAGATTAGATGTTTCCTTCGTCATTAACTATCAGTAGAGTCGGAATATTTTTCTGATACAAATCTCTGATTAAATTCTGAGAATATAACATTTGTTAGTTATTCTTGAACTCTTTAACTTTAATTACAATATTACATTACACTTTTAGAAAAATAAAGCATAACAAAAGTATTGCTGAGCAATACACAAAAAGTCTGTTGATCAAAACTGAAGTAAAGATACACATGCTATGTCAAAAAAAATATAAAAATACCAGTAAATCAAATTGAGAAAGGGACAAAATCCCATTAAATAGTAAAGCACTGCCACAATATCATGCACACCTTAAGGACACATATATACCATATTTCATTAAATTTCTTTTAAAACTGTATGACTATTTAAGTGACAATGTCCATATTGATAAGAAAAGGAAGATAATGCTACTAAATATTCAAGCAGTGTAATGTAATACTTCCAATTCATCTTATACTTTTAGACCTATCGGTTTGAAATGGTTTACACAATAACTCAATGGCAACATTGGCAACCATACCATTTGCTGACCGCCGACTGACCTTCCCGGCATTTGTGGAGCCCTGGTCGTATACTGTTACGACGTATGCAATTTGTGGTAATTCATGAAAACACCAAAACAGATGCCATCTTAGCTGGAGTGTAAAATGCAGATAATTTTAAAATCTTTATGAGTATGGTATTCAATATGGTAACACACAGAAACACAATGTGGAAGTATATCACTGAAAAAACCATGCTGGTTAGGGTAAATGTAGAAAATTTCTGGAATAGTCATTTGTGCTACAACATACCTGAATCAGACAGTAACAGAAATTATGTAGCAGATGGGGTTTAATAGGTGGCCAAGTAGTTCAGTCAGTAGAGTGTCCCGCTAGTATTGGAAAGGTCCAGGGTTTGGCCACTGCATTCTTTCCCTTTCCCGGTACATTTGGGGCATCATCTGTCCCTGTGAAGTGGCTGGTTCCAGGGTAGAACCTGGTGGTTTCAATTCAGGGTAGTTGAATAGAAAAAAGGAAAGGTGGGAATGTAGCAGACTGGGTAGCTCAGTTGGTAATGTGTCCTGCTAGTGTTGGGAAGGTCCCAGTTTTGATTCCCAGTTTGGTCACTGCGTTTTTTGTCCCTTTCCTGTTACAATTATTTTTATTAATCATTTCTAGATCAACGGTAGGTATAAAAAGTAAACGGGAGTATACGGGAGTAAACGGGAGAAATAAAAGAAAAGATAATTGATATATTTTGCCTAAGGTAGGTTCATTAGATGCAAATTTTAAAAATGAACAAATTTAAAAAAAATTATGACTCTAGGATGATTTTTAACGATTTTATGGCGAAAATATGTATGCATATGTATGATACTGTTCATCAATACGTGTTAGACAGGAGTAAACGGGAGAAATTATAGAGAAGTTAATTAACATATTTTGTCTACGGTAGGTTCAGTAGATGCAGTTCAAAAAAATAAAACGAAATTAAAAAAAGAATTATGGCTTTAGGTAAGATTTTAAGTATTAAACAGCTAAAATTGTCCGTCTGTGTCGTAACTACGTAATGTCAAAGAGAGGTAACTCTTGTAAACTGTGGGTGTCAATTAGCAGACGCGACATGATTATTTGACCGTATAATTTTAGAGTCAGATTTATATAGTAAAAGATCCAATTATTTTGTTAATTAAATTATTATTATAAAATTAATAAATGGTAATGTAGCTATAGGCTGTTGTACAAAAAAAAAAAAAAAAAAAAAAAAAAAAAAAAAAAACCAGGATTTAATCCTACTGACCAATAATTAACGTTGTCACAATATTTGCGAAAATTATTTATTCACAAAAATAAGTTTTAACTTGTGTGAATATATATTATTAATTAATAAATGGTTATAGCATAATCTAATATGCAGAAAGATTGTTTTGATTGGGTAATAAAGGATATTAATTACTGCATATGTTCATAATCCAAAAACTTCGTCCAGTAATAGTATTACGTAGTATTATGCCTGTCCCAATAATTTACCGTTTTTGAAGTTCCAATGAAATAATTAAATACCTGTATTGTCAGATGAAAAAATGATGCAAATGTATCATTTTAAGCATTTAAAAAAAAATTAGTCCGACGGAATTACACGACCATTATGACAACACAGTAGCTTATTCTTGTCATATATGTATATTTTGAATAATTGGCGTTGTAATAATTTATCATTTTTCACTGAATACATTCTCCTCATTTTAATTTTTGAAAATTTCTTATTTATTGTATTGAATCCAAACTCTTCACTGAAAATAATAAAGTTGGAAAGATTGGTATTAAAAGACTTATCGTAAAAATGTATTTTAAGCGGTTAGCGTATACGCTAAACGCTTATTTATCATGACTGTAATGTGTGGTATATTGAAATGCAAGAGAAATACATCGTGTATTACATGTACCAGAAACATAAAATAAAATTAATGTATAATTCAAAACGTTTTAAATGCCGTTGAGGGAATGTATTTTCCGGGACGGGTTTTATTTTTTACAATAAAAAGGTAATAATATTATACTAATAAATTGATAAAATAAATAAATAAATAAAATGGGACAGATTCTCGGTTTTCGTAGAAATAATAAACTTTTTAATATTTGCTGACCTAAACATCGTCTTTTAGCTGTCAAAACATTTGCAAAGGTTAACTTGTAAGGGCACGTGCACAGTGATGTATTGTCGGATTTTGCTAGAAGTCAAAACTTCTTGTCAAGTTATATAATCAGTGAAGATGTTGTTTCATTTTGTTTTTTTAATGATTCTTCTTAAAACCGGGATTTACATTATATTTTTATTTTTTACGATTTTTCTTAAAACCGGGATTTACATTATATTTTTTATTTTTTACGATTCTTCTTAAAACCGGTTTTTACATTATATTTTTTATCATGTTTATTGATCTTGATACATCTTCAAATGGTGAAGTACACATCCAGGGTTAAATGTATTCAGTTTTCAATAAACATCGCTGTAGACAATTTTTTTTTACTTTCCACCGAGCAGAAAATATTCTTTTCCGCAGACCGCGGTGGATATTGACTTTTTTTTTATTTCACGGGATAACATGTTTTAATTCTCTAACAGATGTTTTAATATGAGTTTTAATATAGTTTTTTATACGCTTGTATATATCTATATCTATTAATACACCACATTGACCTTTAAAGCCGAAATCAAAAAACGAAATTTTATTAGATTGTATACAAGCTTTTTGAATTTATATTTGTAGCCAAATGAGTGAAATTACCATCTTTTTTTCTAAAAAAAACAGTTCGAAATGTAGTTTCTTCAGTTAAAATTGATTTTAATATGGTTTCTTTAAAAATAATTTTTATTTTTTTCTGATATTTTTTAAAAAATTAGACTGAGTGTAATTTGTTCAAGTGGTGGACTTCTTTATATTATTATTATATTCTTTATTAATTTATTTGTGATTACTGGATTGGGGGACCCGTAGCTCCTCAAATAATCATTCATCAGGTAAATAAGTTGTCAATTAATATTGATTAATTATTAACAAAACATTCATATTTATAACAAAAGCAATAACAACTAGGCGTTTTACATACTCTTCTATTGACACCCATAGTTTACAAGAGTTACCTCTCTTTGACATTACATGGTTACGACACTGACGGACAATTTTAGCTGTAAAATACATAAAATCTTACCTAAAGCCATAATTCTTTTTTAATTTTGTTTATTTTTTTGAACTGCATCTACTGAACCTACTGTAGACAAAATATGTTAATTAACTTCTCTATAATTTCTCCCGTTTACTCCTGTCTAACACATATTGATGAACAGTATCATACACATGCATATATATATTTTCGCCATAAAATCGTTAAAATTCATCCTAGAGTCATAATTTTTTTTAATTTGTTCATTTTTTAAATTTGCATCTAATGAACCTACCTTAGGCAAAATATATCAATTATCTTTTCTTTTATTTCTCCCGTTTACTCCCGTTTACTTTTTATACCTACTGTCCGATTCATGTCTGCCGTAGCACTAGTTTTTCAAGGTTTTAGAAGAGATATCAAAAAATTTTGTAGAATGCCACATACCGTTATGACGTATGCATTTTGTCGTAATTAACTGACACCAAACTAAATGCCATCTTAGCTGGAGTATAATATGCAGAGCTTTTTAAAATCCTTACGGGGATTTAATATGGGAAAAGACACAAACACTCATTCCGGAAATACATCGCTGAAAAATCATGCGGGTTAAGAAAATAGAATTGCGCATGACCGACTTTCCCATTTTTGCTGGCCAGGTAATATCGTCTGCAACTTGACAGCAAAAGGAATATATACTGTAAGTCTAACAACGGCGATCTTACCTACAGCTGAATGAACTATTCCAGAATTTTCTACCCTAACCCGCATGATTATTACAGCGATGTAATTCCGGAATGAGTGTTTGTGTGTTTTCCCATATTAAATCCCCGTAAGGATTTTAAAAAGCTCTGCATTTAATACTCCAGCTAAGATGGCATTTAGTTTGGTGTCAGTTAATTACGACAAAATGTATACGTCATAACGGTATGTGGCATTTTACAAATTTTTTTGATATCTCTTCTAAAACCTTGAAAAACTAGTGCTACGGCAGACGTGAATCAGACAGTACCCCTAGATCAAGGATCAAACAAAACAGAGGTCATTTTAAAGAACTAATATCAAAATAATACACACATTCTGTCTAATTTTTTTCTCTTAAAATATATACATTTGTGGTATTCAAGAAAGACTGTCATGCAACTTCTGGCTTTCTATGTTATTAATATAATGAAAAAAAACTAGCACGAAGTTTCGTTTCAGATTATGCTAATAAACCAAAAACGACCAAATCAAACCCAGTTTAAATTGTTATCTACACATTATAACTTACTTAGATAAATGTTTCAGTATTTGGTTTTTCAATATAGAAGCCATGGTTAAACCTGGTGCTTTAAAGAAAACAGAAAACGACCGAGGTAATATCGTCAATCATCCCATTTTTTACCGACTTGTTTTTTCGTCGCCATGTTATTGGTCGCTTACTTCAATGATAAAAAAGACCCAATAAAATTTCTTCTGAATTTTTTTCTTGCATTCACAAATCATTGAATATGATAAGAGTAATTATATAAGTTAATACGGCCTTTAATGAACAAACAATAATGAAATTAAAAATGACTATAATTATTTTTTATGGTGTAGGGGATCAGTGATTTTCTGGGATAAGACACGCCCACTACTTAACTCCGCCTACAACCAAAAAATATTCCCAACGCACGTTCTTTCGCTTGCTTTAGTTTCAATATAATCCGGTAAAAACCGTGATAAAACACGTGATTTCGGTCATATAATCGGTCATCCCAAAAAAAAAAAAGGAAAAAAAAGGGTGTTTCACATAAAAATTAAATCAAAAATAAAATATTGATAAAAAAATAATTAAAATGAAAAAAAAAATAAATTAATAAAAATAAAAACTATTATGTCTTACTATTCGACGCCAGTTTGTTTATGCAGACTATATGGAATACCATAGATGAAAACTCTGGTAAACCGTGACATCAAAAACAACAATAAAATGAACAATAAGTGAGAGAGAAAAAAAAAAACACCACCACCACCGCCACCACCAACAACAATAATGATAATTACTAGTATAACAATTTTTTTTAACCTGCAAAAACTTTAGTGTTACCCCATCAACTGTCGGCTAGAAAGTGAAGAAACTCTATTGTTCGAGTTGATCGTCTACATGTGGCTGTGCAGCCAATGTGCAGACACTTGCTTTTGGAGTTAAAAAAAAAATTATACTTTTAGTATGGATACTCATTCAAAGTCGAAGATGCCGGAACGCGGCAAAGCGGCAAGGTCCAGGATCCGGTTGTGCAAGCTGGCAGTACGGTACTCCGCGGGAACACCAAGAAGGTGGTCACTCGGCCATGCCATTCGATTCAGCACCGTGGAAGAGGGTAATTGTACCCCGGCTGACCTGGAGGTAGTGGTCTTCTGTCTGGCTGTTGGTGTTGTTGTTGCTGATGCTGTCGCTGCCGCTGCTGGAGCTCAGCCGTTGCCATAATGGAGAGCTGGTTAAGTGCTGTGGCAACGGCTAGTGGAGGTGAGGGTAGTATAGACCTCCCCGTGACGATCAGCGGCATGAGCGGCATCGGGTCGGCCGTATTACTCCACCTCGAGCGATACTTTTCATTGCGTCTAGCAGCGGCAGGAGTAGGCTGTGGCACTGGTGCCGGTACCGGTACTGGAACCGGTGCTGGCACTGGTGTGGTTGTTTTGGTCACTGCTGTTTTAGATGCTGGCACCGGTGCTGGTGGTGTAGGATTCGGCGATGGTTTTTGCCTTCCACCTGCTCCAGCGAGTTCGATTTCGCCGGAGCGTGGAAGGCGACTTATGCTTCTTTTTCTTGTTCTCAACGGCGTTCGTAGGGCCATCCCTACCCTGGCCGGTAGGACGTGGAGTTTCCTGGTCCTCACGTGCCTCCTGCGTCTTCTGCCACACAAGTGTGACAGTAAAACGCTCCTGGTCTTCTTTCATACTGAAAGTGACTGGAAGTCCTTTTAGGACAGAGCCGGCGAGAGCTGGTGGAAAGTTGGCATATTCCATTCTAACTGTCCAAGCTGTCGATCGGGTATGACGAATGAAGTGAAGAAAACCCCGTGCAACAAACTTATATTACATGTTCCTCGAAACACAGGCAACTATTGGTCCATACTAATCACGCCTAATGACAAGTAACGTAAATACAATTATTTTTCCGCTATTTGTTAAAAAAGAAATTTGAGAAAATACATAATGATGTAATCCATATTTAACATAATTATTTTTTATTTTGAAAGAATTTATCTTTTTAATAAAATATAAGTTGGATCGATAATATACTGCATATTTAGATTGAATAGTTTCGACATCTACATGATGACACCAGGATAATGGACTGCATGGGGAAGTATGTTTACCTGCGGCATAACGCCTCGGTGAGCTGTCACGTGCACCTTACCAAAAAGTCGCCATGAGTGTGCATACGTGATTTTGTTTATAGATTAATACATAGAGATTATGTAACCTTGCTTTCGCGAATAGCTAAATTGATGATGTCAAGTTAAACCACGTAACAACAGCAACAACAATAACCGAGCGTTGAAAAAGTTGTAATAATACAATAATCATATGTTGTAATTTATAAAACTTATTTTATGACTCATGATAACTGAATGAATGGTTTAAGAACATAATTTTTTTTCATCAAAACAAAGAGGTTCAACTGACTCTGTCTAAAGGATACCTTGCGAAATCATCACGGTCCGACATTTAATTAATTAAACAGTTCTCATGATAAATGTGAAATTAAGATGGTCTCAAATCTCGGACTAATTAAAACAATATTCCCAAAATGACTGATAAAAAATGATTTTAAAAAACTGCTAAAAATTTAGCCTTAAAAAATGTTGAAGTTTTTTAAAAATGCGTCGTTTTATTTTAATCTGAAATCCTTTGATGATCTGTCTAAATAAAATATGGCCTAATGATAAAAGTCTGTCACATAATCGGAATGACGTTATTTAGACTAAAAGTGCAGCATGTTAATCAATACAACAATCAGCAAAGTCGTGTTTTTTACTGAAGTAGAAGTGGTCAAATTAACTCCCCAAAGAGCAAGAGGACGCGTTTGTTGTTACTTTTAAAAATACTTTTTTCCCGGAGGATCATGACCCCGGACCCCTAGTGATTCGGAGACTTCGTTCCCACAACTCGGGTGCTTCGGGCCTAACACAATTTAGACAATCGTTTAGCATACTCGGTGATTTTTCGTTTGTTACGCCACTGTATATTCTTATTTCTCTTCTTTTTCAGTTTAGTATTATACTGTATTACTCAATACAAAAGGCGTCACGGTTCATATTTATGGGAATACATGTATAAAGAAACAGAGAGGACTTTGCCAAAATCAAAAACATAACTCTTTTGAACTAGAATCTACACATTATCTAGAATGTTGCATTGAGGTGTCATATACTACTTTTTAATTTTTTTTTTTATAAATAATACATTCAAAGAGTGGTATATGAAAATCATATTAAGTTAATATGTAAAATATGTCACTGATATTTCCGTGTATCAATAAAATTAGTTTTTTAAAACTGTCATTTTAAAAGCCTTTTTTTTTTAAATTTTCGTGAATTATATTAAAAAACTTATTGTCATAAAGAACATAAATGTTGAAAAAATAATTAATATTTATAATTTTGTAATATTTTTAGCTGATGACACATGTTTCTTATTTAAGGTCCATGTAAATTATTGGTCAAATACTAGAATGTGTATAGCTGGTATAGCAAGTCCCTTTTGGGAACCGAGACATCGGTTCAAGATTTTCCTTTTGTTGGCCTCACTCCCGGAAGTGACATTGTCATGCAATGTTCGAAGTGGTGTTGTGAAAGAAGGGGATTTTTTCGTTACTTATTGTTTGAGAATTTACAAACACTGGTAAGATATAATGGATATCATTATTTACTTGCAATTGTTTTAGAAATTTAAATAATTATAACCGGTTATAAAATGATAAACCGGGTTATTGTTGGGGCAATAGACGAATCTCGGATCTTTTCGTTCTCAATGGATAAAAACTTACCCGGAAATCTCTATGTTTTTCCTTATTGCTCGTGTGGCGCTTATTCAGCTCAATGGAATTCAAAATAAAAAGAAAACAATGAATGAAAAATGTATATAATCAAAAGCAACATAATATTATATAAAATGTAAAGAAGAGAACATGTATACGGAAATCATTAAATAATAATTGTAGGGTGAATACAAATAAAAAAATTACCTTTAATGCACTGTCTGGGACAACACATGCTCCTCTTCCCCTCCCCTACCTTAACCCCCCTCGGCACTTTGATCCTCAACTAGGTAAAATAAAAGACTATTTAGAATTAGAGAATTTAAAATTGAACTTGTGTTGGAGGAAGAAATTATGTCATCATCACCAGATCATTTATGTTAGGATAACATTACATGGATAATAAATTTTTCAGATAAGTTGACAGTTTCCTTTATATTCTACATGTACATAAAGCTCCGACCAGTTGATTGTGGATGACTTAATACCCTGTATAGCTCTTGAAGTTGATGATGGTTTACGTATACCCTATAAATATAGCACTCGGATCAGTCAGTAATTGTTAACTTAAACCCTATGTAGCTAGTGGATCAGTTTGTGAGGGTTTACTTATACCCCATAAATATAGCACTCAGATCAGCCAGTAATTGTTAACTTAAACCCTATGTAGCTAATGGATCAGTTTGTGAGGGTTTACTTATACCCTATGTAGCTCTCAGATCAGTCAGTAATTGTTAACTTAAACCACATGTAGCTAGTAGATCAGTTTGTGAGGGTTTACTTATACCCTATGTAGCTCTCAGATAAGTTAGTGAGGGTTTACTTATACTCCATAAATATAGTACTCAGATCAGTCAGTAATTGGGAACTTAAACCCTATGTAGCTAGTAGATCAGTTTGTGAGGGTTTACTTATACCCTATGTAGCTCTCAGATAAGTTAGTGAGGGTTTACTTATACTCTGCTTAGCTCTCATGTTGGCTTATGAGGGTTTATCTCTAACCTATGAAACTCTTGGATCAGTTTGTGAAGGTTTATTTATACCTGATGTAGCTCTCAGATTAGTTGTTGATGGTTTATTTATACCCCATGTAGCTCTAAGAAAGGCTGGTGAGAGTTTATTTATACCTCATGTATAGCTTTTTGATTGGCTGTTGACAGTTTTTTATACCTGATGTAGCTCTTGGATCAGTTGGAGATGATTTACCTATACCTAGTGTAGCTTAGATCTGATGAGGGTTTATTTACACATGACCTTGCTCTCGGACAAGTTAGTAATGGCACACACCATACTTAGCCCTCAGATCAGGTTATGATGGTTAACTTATACCGTTTGTAGCTGTCAGATTAGTTGGTGAGGGTTTTCTTCTACCCTGTATAGTACTTGGATCAGTCTGTGGCTGTTTACTCATACCATACTTGGCTTTCCGTTCAGTTGGTGAGAGATTTGACTTATACCCTATGTGATTCTCAGATTAGTTGAAGATTTATGGTATATTGTGATAACCTCTTTGATCAGTTGTTGAGGGTTTAATTACACCATACATTGCCTTTGTATTAGTTGATGGCAGTTAAGATCAGTTTGACAGTCTACATATACCCTTCATATCCACTAGATGTGTAGTAGATAGTTAACTTATAGAATATTCATAGGGTCCATTAGTGTACTTATAAATGTTGCCCATGTATGTGCTTTATAATGCAGCAGAAATAAAGAATAAAATATCTTGAAGTGGAATGCTTGACCCTACAGGTTGTTCTGTTGGATCGTCATATTTAGGATCTGTAAATCTTTTTAGTGACTAATACATCAGCCCAGTTAATGTATAATTTGTGTGGTGCATATGTTCATGTAAAATTTAAAATGATGTTTTTGATTCATGTATTACAATGTATCTAAATTATTTATAAGATTCAAATTGGTAGGTTCTTAGTAGATTAATTCAAATCTGTTGAGCTTATGATATTTCTTACTACAAACCAGTATTATTTTCTTCATAATTATTGCATACCATAAAACATTCTATTAGAATGTGATAAAACCATTTTGACTGGTGCATGTATACGGATTGGTTTATATATTGACATTGCCTCTCTCCCATTGGCTTCAATTTTCATGAACTTGAATTTGACCTTGACCTTTGATTTATCAAATGAACAGCTTTTACATTGGCCCAGACTCTAATGTTTTTCCATTTTTTTGTATTATTTCATCTATTGCCTTATAACCTGCACCAAAGAGTCAGGAAAATAACTGGTCAGTTAGGTATGTTGACATCATAGCATGTATATTATTTGATGACATATGATGTAGAAGTATGTGCATACATTTGCAGTGTACATTCCATGCCCTTTAAATCATAAGAGAAGTTAATTGTGTTATACCTGAGTAAATTAACATAATTAATATACATATAATATATGTTATTAGCATGAATTATTAAGAAAAAAAAAGTAATAAGTGAGAACCCAAAACTTACAAATAGAATTACACGGTAATAATTTGTATTGTTATTTAAATTTAAGTTTTCCAACTGAAATTAAGTAAGTAATTTATTTAAATGTTACTACAGGTACATGTATAACTAAAATTATTCTATAAATAGAATTCTATATTTAGATTTAGGGTTTTTTTCACAGGTAAAGATTGAAAACTGTATGATATATTTATATACATGTCCCTTGAAGACATGGATTTCATCAGATACTATTTTAAGATGCATAGTTTTGACTTGTTTACATCTACTTTTGGTGCATTATCTTATTAATTATTTCCTTATATGTGTCAACTTCAGGTGTTTATATTCTAAATATATTTCTTTAAAGTCACAAGATAACTAAATACCCATGTATACATCTGATACATGTATATATATATGCTATGGATTTATGAACAAATATTTATAAGATATTGAAAAACAATTCATAATCAAATAAAAGTAAGTACATTTATATAGTGAATATAACATTCATGGTTTTAAGTTTATAAAAAAAATTGAAATATATTGTAATGTGTGAATTTGAAACACATTCAAATTTAAGTTTTATGACAATCTCATTTTTGATTTACTAAAATTAATGAGTGGAGTGTAGTAATGGTGTTTTATGTCCCATTCAAGATTCTTTCACTCATTTTGAGGTGGTCAGTTCTAGGATGGTGGAGGAAACTGGAGTGTCCAGAGAAAACCACCGACGTTTGGCAAGCGAACTGAAGTAAAAATAATGTGTGTATATAATCTATAAGTGAAATAAGAAGGTAAGATTCTATGAATTCAAATGTAGCTTTTGCAAATTTTTGATGTTATTAAAAATAAAGAGAATTGTTTAAACTTTACTGTAGAGGACATAGTAGCCCATCATCTTTATCATGTAACTATCAGGCAAATAATGTATAAGATTGAAGTTTTTATTTTTAAAAAATTGTGAAAATTTAGGCTGAAATTCAGTTATTTTTTATCCTACCTGGCATTTTAATTTGTATATCCTTGAGCAAAATTAGTTTAATTTCACATTATTCTAGTTCACCCATCTGCCAGTTGAATAGATAATGACAGATATGCTCATCGATTTAGGAAGAGTCTTAAACTCCCCATTGTTGTGTGTCACTGAATTTAAGGGATACAAACAAGCCTGATAAACCTTTAAGCTTCTGTCAATAGCTAAGAGGTCAAAAGCATGTGATTAAAGATAATAGCACCTCTCATTGCTTATAGCTATAAAAGCTTAAATCCCAGGCAGACAGATCATAGTGTAAAAAAGTTTGTTAACTGAATGTTGGGGTTTTCTCTGCGCACTCCACTTTCCTTCACCATCTAAGAACTGACACCCTCAATACAAGTGATATAATCTTGATTGGGTTGTGAAACACCATTATATTCCACTTCACTTATAAGGGCTTTGCTTTTCTTTAGTTTAGTGATGTGAAGCAACTGAGAAGTTACTGGTTTTCCTCCTTAGATAATTCAGGTCCATCACAAGATTCACCACCATTATATCTCTCAGTGTCCCTTTCATTTAACAGCTTATATATTTTTGTCATATTGAAGATGTCTAAATGTTCAGTTTGATCATTAACTATTCATTCCTGCAGGTAGAATGAAGTAATATAATTGTTTATTTAATTGACAGAATAAAATCAATTATCGGTAGAAATATTATATAGTTCTGTCCAGCATCAAAAGCTATAAAAACGCTCATTAATTATCACGTTTCATAATTTCCGTTTTGGTTTTTATATTGTATTCTGAGTCATTTTTATGCTTGTCTGTTACTTAAATACTAAACATGTATATAAGATGTAGGCCAATTGTCATTTTAATCGAGCTATTTGTGGAATGTATTGATGAAAACATTGTTTTCATACTTTAGTTATTTACAAAACACTTTGCCTAATTGTTTATCAGTTTGTGAGATACATAATTTATACAAGTACATGATTAAATAACATAGATATTATAGTACAATATATATGACATTGATCAGTAATAAAAAGAAAATCTTTTGTAACCAGCATGAAAATCTTTTGTAACCAGCATATATCTTTCATATGCTGTTTAAGGTAAGTATGTACAAAGAATTTGGAGGTTGTGAGATTGAATCCCAGCTCATGTCTGGATTAGATCAAGGCCGTTTGTTTGAAGCTCCATTATTTCAGTCGAATGATTATCAAAATTTGTTTTTTACCTACTATCAAATATTTAGTGAATTATTTGTTGAAAAAATGGAAAGTACAAACTAAACTAAAACACATTAATTTAAAACTATTGATTTCATTATATAACACAGCATTTGATTTCATAATAATATATTGATTCATAACTCATTTATACATGTTTAAGGGCTATATTCATATCCCTGGTGTCTGTTGTATTTTAATGTGAAAAAGTGGTGTTGTCATACCCCTACATCATATGTCAAGTGTAAAGAGTTATTGTCATACCACTGGCTTTTGTCATAGTCTAAAGTTGAAAAAGCTTATAAATGGCATACCCCTGGTGTCTCTTATACTCAAAAGTGAGTAAGAGCTATTGTCATACCCCTTGTGGCTGTCATATTCTAATGAGAAAAAAAGATTGTCATACACCTGGTATCTGCCATAGTCATAGTCGTACTTCTTTTCTATAAAAAATAGAGCTGTTTTTTACACCTGGTGTCTGTCATATTTTGAAGTGAAAATGCCCTATTGTCATACCCCTGGGGTCTTAAAGTCTTACTTGATAATCTTCTATTGTCATATCCCTTGTGTCTGTCATAGTCTCAAGTAAAAAAAAGAACTATTGTCATATCCCTTGTGTACGTCATAGTCTGAAGTAAAAAAGAACTATTGTCATATCCCTTGTGTCAGTCATAGTCTGAAGTAAAAAAAGAACTATTGTCATATACCTTGTGTCCGTCATAGTCTGAAGTAAAAAAGAACTATTGTCATATCCCTTGTGTCTGCTATATTCTAATGTGAAAAAGTGGTATTATCATTCCCCCTACATCTGTTAAGTCCAAAGAATAATTGTCATACCACTGGCTTCTGTCATAGTCTAAAGTTGAAAAGGGCTATTGGCACACCGCTTGTGCTTCTAATACTCTAAAGTGATATAGAACTATTGCCATACCACAGGATGTCTGTCATTATCTATAGCAAATAGAGCTGTTTTCATACTCCTGGTGTCTGCCATGGTCTGAAGTGAAAAAGAGCTATTGCCATACCCCAGGTGTCATAATCTGAAGTGAAAAAGTTCTTTTGCCATATCCCAGGTGCCTGTCATAGTCTGAAGTGAAAAAGTTCTATTGCCATACCCCAGGTGCCTGTCATAATCTGAAGTGAAAAAGTTCTATTGCCATACCCCAAGTGTCTGCCATAGTCAGAAGTGAAAAAGTTTTATTGCCATACCCCAGGTGCCTGTCATAGTCTGAAGTGAAAAAGTTCTATTGCCATACCCCAGGTGTCTGCCATAGTCAGAAGTGAAAAAGTTCTATTGTCATATACCTGATGTTTGTCATAGTCTGAGGTGAAAAAACCCTATTGTTATACCCTTGATATCTGCCATTGTCTGAAGTGAAAAAGTTCTATTGTCATACCCCTGATGATGGTCATAGTCCGAGGTGAAAAAAACCCTATTGTCATACCCCAGGTGTCTGCCATAGTCAGAAGTGAAAAAGTTCTATTGTCATACCCCAGGTGTCTGCCATAATCTGAAGTGAAAAAGTTCTATTGTCATACCCCTGATGTTTGTCATAGTCTGAAGTGAAAAAACCCTATTGCCATACCCCAGGTGTCTGCCATAGTCAGAAGTGAAAAAGTTCTATTGTCATACCCCAGGTGTCTGCCATAGTCAGAAGTGAAAAAGTTCTATTGTCATACCCCTGATGTTTGTCATAGTCTGAGGTGAAAAAAACCTATTGTCATACCCTTGATATCTGCCATTGTCTGAAGTGAAAAAGTTCTATTGTCATACCCCTGATGTTTGTCATAGTCTGAGGTGAAAAAACCCTATTGTCATACCCCAGGTGTCTGCCATAGTCAGAAGTGAAAAAGTTCTATTGTCATACCCCAGGTGTCTGCCATAGTCAGAAGTGAAAAAGTTCTATTGTCATACCCCTGATGTTTGTCATAGTCTGAGGTGAAAAAACCCTATTGTCATACCCCTGATGTTTGTCATAGTCAGAAGTGAAAAAGTTCTATTGTCATACCCCTGATGTTTGTCATAGTCTGAAGTGAAAAAACCCTATTGCCATACCCCAGGTGTCTGCCATAGTCAGAAGTGAAAAAGTTCTATTGTCATACCCCAGGTGTCTGCCATAGTCAGAAGTGAAAAAGTTCTATTGTCATACCCCTGATGTTTGTCATAGTCTGAGGTGAAAAAACCTTATTGTCATTCCCCAGGTGTCTGCCATAGTCAGAAGTGAAAAAGTTCTATTGTCATACCCCAGGTGTCTGCCATAGTCAGAAGTGAAAAAGTTCTATTGTCATACCCCTGATGTTTGTCATAGTCTGAGGTGAAAAAACCCTATTGTCATACCCTTGATGTCTGCCATTGTCTGCAGTGAAACAAAGCTATTGTCATATCCCTGATGTCTACCATTGTCTGAAGTGAAACACAGCTATTGTCATATCTCTGATGTCTACCATTGTCTGAAGTGAAACAAAGCTTTTGTCATATCCCTGATATCTACCATTGTCTGAAGTGAAACAAAGCTATTGTCATATCCCTGATGTCAACCATTGTCTGAAGTGAAACAAAGCTATTGTCATATCCCTGATGTCTACCATTGTCTGAAGTGAAAAAACCTTATTGTCATACCCCAGGTGTCTGCCATAGTCAGAAGTGAAAAAGTTCTATTGTCATACCCCAGGTGTCTGCCATAATCTGAAGTGAAAAAGTTCTATTGTCATACCCCTGATGTTTGTCATAGTCTGAAGTGAAAAAACCCTATTGCCATACCCCAGGTGTCTGCCATAGTCAGAAGTGAAAAAGTTCTATTGTCATACCCCAGGTGTCTGCCATAGTCAGAAGTGAAAAAGTTCTATTGTCATATACCTGATGTTTGTCATAGT
Source organism: Tegillarca granosa (assembly GCA_029721355.1). Lineage (NCBI taxonomy): Eukaryota > Metazoa > Mollusca > Bivalvia > Arcoida > Arcidae > Tegillarca > Tegillarca granosa. Next base: position 37,406,051 of record CM056601.1, on the reverse strand, counting down.
CTGAGGTGAAAAAAACCTATTGTCATACCCTTGATATCTGCCATTGTCTGAAGTGAAAAAGTTCTATTGTCATACCCCTGATGTTTGTCATAGTCTGAGGTGAAAAAACCCTATTGTCATACCCCAGGTGTCTGCCATAGTCAGAAGTGAAAAAGTTCTATTGTCATACCCCAGGTGTCTGCCATAGTCAGAAGTGAAAAAGTTCTATTGTCATACCCCTGATGTTTGTCATAGTCTGAGGTGAAAAAACCCTATTGTCATACCCCTGATGTTTGTCATAGTCAGAAGTGAAAAAGTTCTATTGTCATACCCCTGATGTTTGTCATAGTCTGAAGTGAAAAAACCCTATTGCCATACCCCAGGTGTCTGCCATAGTCAGAAGTGAAAAAGTTCTATTGTCATACCCCAGGTGTCTGCCATAGTCAGAAGTGAAAAAGTTCTATTGTCATACCCCTGATGTTTGTCATAGTCTGAGGTGAAAAAACCTTATTGTCATACCCCAGGTGTCTGCCATAGTCAGAAGTGAAAAAGTTCTATTGTCATACCCCAGGTGTCTGCCATAGTCAGAAGTGAAAAAGTTCTATTGTCATACCCCTGATGTTTGTCATAGTCTGAGGTGAAAAAACCCTATTGTCATACCCTTGATGTTTGTCATAGTCAGAAGTGAAAAAGTTCTATTGTCATACCCCTGATGTTTGTCATAGTCTGAGGTGAAAAAACCCTATTGTCATACCCTTGATGTCTGCCATTGTCTGAAGTGAAACAAAGCTATTGTCATATCCCTGATGTCTACCATTGTCTGAAGTGAAACACAGCTATTGTCATATCTCTGATGTCTACCATTGTCTGAAGTGAAACAAAGCTTTTGTCATATCCCTGATATCTACCATTGTCTGAAGTGAAACAAAGCTATTGTCATATCCCTGATGTCTACCATTGTCTGAAGTGAAACAAAGCTATTGTCATATCCCTGATGTCTACCATTGTCTGAAGTGAAAAAACCTTATTGTCATACCCCAGGTGTCTGCCATAGTCAGAAGTGAAAAAGTTCTATTGTCATACCCCAGGTGTCTGCCATAATCTGAAGTGAAAAAGTTCTATTGTCATACCCCTGATGTTTGTCATAGTCTGAAGTGAAAAAACCCTATTGCCATACCCCAGGTGTCTGCCATAGTCAGAAGTGAAAAAGTTCTATTGTCATACCCCAGGTGTCTGCCATAGTCAGAAGTGAAAAAGTTCTATTGTCATACCCCTGATGTTTGTCATAGTCTGAGGTGAAAAAAACCTATTGTCATACCCTTGATATCTGCCATTGTCTGAAGTGAAACAAAGCTATTGTCATACCCCTGATGTTTGTCATAGTCTGAGGTGAAAAAACCTTATTGTCATTCCCCAGGTGTCTGCCATAGTCAGAAGTGAAAAAGTTCTATTGTCATACCCCAGGTGTCTGCCATAGTCAGAAGTGAAAAAGTTCTATTGTCATACCCCTGATGTTTGTCATAGTCTGAGGTGAAAAAACCCTATTGTCATACCCCTGATGTTTGTCATAGTCAGAAGTGAAAAAGTTCTATTGTCATACCCCTGATGTTTGTCATAGTCTGAAGTGAAAAAACCCTATTGCCATACCCCAGGTGTCTGCCATAGTCAGAAGTGAAAAAGTTCTATTGTCATACCCCAGGTGTCTGCCATAGTCAGAAGTGAAAAAGTTCTATTGTCATACCCCTGATGTTTGTCATAGTCTGAGGTGAAAAAACCTTATTGTCATACCCCAGGTGTCTGCCATAGTCAGAAGTGAAAAAGTTCTATTGTCATACCCCAGGTGTCTGCCATAGTCAGAAGTGAAAAAGTTCTATTGTCATACCCCTGATGTTTGTCATAGTCTGAGGTGAAAAAACCCTATTGTCATACCCTTGATGTCTGCCATTGTCTGAAGTGAAACAAAGCTATTGTCATATCCCTGATGTCTACCATTGTCTGAAGTGAAACACAGCTATTGTCATATCTCTGATGTCTACCATTGTCTGAAGTGAAACAAAGCTTTTGTCATATCCCTGATATCTACCATTGTCTGAAGTGAAACAAAGCTATTGTCATATCCCTGATGTCTACCATTGTCTGAAGTGAAACAAAGCTATTGTCATATCCCTGATGTCTACCATTGTCTGAAGTGAAAAAACCTTATTGTCATACCCCAGGTGTCTGCCATAGTCAGAAGTGAAAAAGTTCTATTGTCATACCCCAGGTGTCTGCCATAGTCAGAAGTGAAAAAGTTCTATTGTCATACCCCTGATGTTTGTCATAGTCTGAGGTGAAAAAACCCTATAGTCATACCCTTGATGTCTGCCATTGTCTGAAGTGAAACAAAGCTATTGTCATATCCCTGATGTCTACCATTGTCTGAAGTGAAACACAGCTATTGTCATATCTCTGATGTCTACCATTGTCTGAAGTGAAACAAAGCTTTTGTCATATCCCTGATATCTACCATTGTCTGAAGTGAAACAAAGCTATTGTCATATCCCTGATGTCTACCATTGTCTGAAGTGAAACAAAGCTATTGTCATATCCCTGATGTCTACCATTGTCTGAAGTGAAACAAAGCTATTGTCATATCCCTGGTGTCTACCATTGTCTGAAGTGAAACAAAGCTATTGTCATATCCCTGATGTCTACCATTGTCTGAAGTGAAACAAAGCTTTTGTCATATCCCTAATGTCTACCATTGTCTGAAGTGAAACAAAGCTATTGTCATACCCCTGATGTTTGTCATTGTCTGAAGTGAAACAAAGCTATTGTCATATCCCTGATGTCTACCATTGTCTGAAGTGAAACAAAGCTATTGTCATATCCCTGATATCTGCCATTGTCTGAAGTGAAACAAAGCTATTGTCATATCCCTGATGTCTCATATTCTGAAGAAAAAAAGAACTATTTTTAAACCACTTGAAATGATCATATTTTGAAGTGATTTAAGTAGATATAATTATGAATAATTCTTGTTTTTTTTGTCTTTGTTGCAGGACTTTGAAGGTTGGAAATAAAAGATAGACTTAAAAACTTCAATCAGCAGATTTTTACACCAGACCTGTCCTGAGATCAGAAATATACACCAAAACCATGTAGACATAAATACTTGTAGTTGAACCAGTAGTTCCACAAAGATGAATATGGTGGATCATTTAAAATGTTAGTTTATAGTCAAACATAAGGTTTTAAGATATATATATCTTTCAAGTTCATAATAAGATTCTAAGATTCTAGCACCACTGTTCTGAGACTTATGTGTAGATAGACATGTATTTACATCATGTTTATTTTAGTTGTTTAATCTTAAGAACACACACAAGTAAAATCTAAGCTTGCTTTTAGAAGAAATCAAATACATGTAATACATCTGTTTTGCAAGCATGGTCATATAAGTGGCAAGCTAAAACTTGTCTGCTTTAAATTCAATATTAAATCTTTGAATAAAATAATTTGCTAATATTAGCAACTACATAAACATGTTTTTTTTATTGTTAGGATGTTTGAACCAAGCTAGAACCTACAAGGTCCTAGAGGTATGGATAGCAGTTCAGAGGCAGGGGCCTCATCATACCATGACTATGCCAACCAGTCTACCCTGTCACTAAACCAGTACAAACTAACTGATAAACGTGTATGTCAAACATGTGGTCAGTTCCATGAGCCTGAAGGTACTCATCTCTATGACTACTATCAGGCAGTAGATGAAGATTTAATGTGTCAAATATGTCTACAACCGCTAGTCAGTCCACTGGACACTAAATGTGGTCATACATTTTGCTCAAGGTGCTTAAAAAACTACCTCAGAATTCAGAGACAGTGTCCTGTAGATAGATTACCCTTACTAATGGTGGATATACAAAAGTCAAGCATACTAGTAAGAAGGTAAGTCCGTGTATATAATAGAAATCTGTGTTGTCTCTCTTGTTGTCTTATAAATATCTGTAACTTAGAAAATATGAATTTCATGACATAAAAAGAAAAAGTAAAAATAACTTTACCAGTACATGTATTTTAAAATTAGTAAATTGAAATCACAGTATTAAATGAAACATATAATTCATAAAGTATGACATGTTTAGAACTGAAATAAAAAGGAAAAAAAAAACATTGGAGAATAAAAATCAATACCTACCTACTTCTCTAATTTTGGACTGTGATTAAAAACACAGATGTATGTACATTTGGCATTTTCTGGTCTAATTATCTTCACAATTGTCAATCATTATAAATACAGTTGTAGAAGAATCCTTGATTAACATAACTGCATTACATATCACAGGTTTGTCACCATACCATGGTTTTACATGTTATATTCAACTATAAAAATTACTAGTTAAAGCTGCTGATATTTATAATAGACCTCTATGTGTTTCTTTAAAAATTCAGTTTTATGTTGGAACCCAAAATTTAGTGTCTATAGGTTAGAACCACAGGATTTTATGTCTAACAATAAAAACAAATTCAAGTACACCAAAAGATTTAAAAAGTAATGGGAAATATAACCAATTGAAAAAAAAACAATAGAAATATGTTAAGTAAAAAAGCATATTGTTTGAATAAATACACTGTAAAACTACCATAAACATTTCTTTGGTGTCAAGTATTAAAACAAGTTATTGCTTTGAAAAAGCTTTTTTTTTTTTTTCCCAGTTGCCCAATTCTTTAGATGTCCACTTTCGATCTGTGTAAATTGAACTGAGTTATGTCCTCGTTGGCTAATATTGTAGTTATCTCCTCATTAGTCACTCATTCAGCTTAGTAGATTTGTGTATGCACACATAGTAGTTTCTTTGGGTTAATTCCCTTGCATCATGTCATCACACATTGCTTGTCTGTATGAGGTTCACAAGCAAATTTTCGGAAATGGTGGTTTTTATGCAAAAACCAAACAGTTTTTGAAGATATACTTTTCATTGAAAATATATTCCTAAAGTTCAAAGTTGACATTTTGGTTTATATGCTCACCTGTATATTTTTAGTAGACAAGTATAGTTTCACCAGAATTAACAGTTGACCCTTAACATGTGTATTTCATTTTTGTCTCTAATGTGCCATTAGAAATACACTAAATTTGTAATTAAGTATGGCAGAGAATTTTTTTTTCACATTTTATCCTAGAAATATTATAAACATGCTTAATTTTATTTAAAATTGTATAAACTCTATAAAATTTTATATTTCATCTGCCTACAGCATGGTATATTCCCTGTAAATGATCCAATTATTGTATTAAATGTAATATGGTGTGTGCTTTGATTTCTTACTTGATAATTTTAGACTACCATATTGTAATAGTCTTATTGTAGTGTAAAAGCTGTTTCTTTTTAATTCAAATATAAATACTTTTTTAATTTTTTATTAATAAGAATTCATGAACCACACCATGATAAAATTTATTGTAAACTGTCATTGTGACAACACTTGGATTTGCAAGATGTGTACATAACATATATATAATTAGCAATATTGACATTTGAAGGTACATAGTTTAGTTATTCAGATCCCCCAGTGGAATCTAGAAACCCTAGCTTGGACTTCTAAATACCTGGGTTTGACTATACCAGGGTGTATGTCAGACTTGGGCATGATCGTCAATATCAAGTATATTCATTAAAGGTTTTTTGTTCGACAAATGTCGAAATTTTTGAAGGTTTGCTGATAAGCTAGATCAGATCTTCAGTACACATGTCAATTTTATAATTAATTTCATTCAAAACATCTCATCTTACTTAACTTGAGCATTTATTTTTTTTTTCAATTTCCAAATTTACATGCCTTTGTTATTGGAATTTGGCCCTAATTGTTTTTGGCATTTTTTTTAATTGTATAACTCAAAAGTTGACTGTTGTGTTATTTAAGTTTCACTGCATGTAATAACATAAAATGTATGATGCTGTATAACGATATATCAAGTAATATATCATAACATTACACCATCTAAAGTTGTTTGACGTTTTAAATTTACAAAAATGAACACATAAAGTAGAAAATCTCTATATTCATTTATCATTTTATATCAGTGTATGTACAGAGTCCAATCCAAATGAAATATTGTCTCAAAGCTTATATTGAAATGTTTGATAGAAATAAAGCATCATAAATTTGAAACATTTTATCTCGAAATTGGATAAATAAAAATTTTAGATATATCTCAAAGCTTTACTTATATTAGTTTGAAATTAGTCACTATATATTACAGCTTAAATATGCTAAAGTCAAAATATGTTACTGGTAACTCAAAAAGATAAGCTAAAGTATATTTTATCTCACTTCTATCTATGCTAAAATCCTGGTATCTGTTAAAATGAGATATTTCTCTTCCTTCTGTGAATTTGAAAAAAATGAGTTTTGACTATAAATATAAGATGATGCAGTTACTACATATGATTACTACATATGATTGAAAGCAGAACCATGAACCATATATATATATATATATATATATATATATATATATATATATATATATATATATATATATATATTATTATTATTAGCTGAAAGCTCAGATGAGCTATTGCGATGGTTCACCGTCCATCCTCTGTCGTGCGTCGTGCGTTAACTTTTTACATTTTAATCTTCTCCTCCAAAACCACTGGGCCAAATTTAATGAAACTTGGTAATCATCATGCCTGGGTGAAGCCCTTTCAGATTTGCAAAATGAAGGAGTTATGTCCCTTCGGGGCCCCATAAGAAGGGAAAGAGGGAAAACTTCAAAAATCTTCTCCTCTGAATCTACAAGAGATATACCTTAGTTATTTACATTTATAACATCCTTAGGTCATCTATTTTCAGATTTTCACAAATGGTAGCCATGGGGCTCAAAATGGGGAAATTGTAAGACACTGAGTGGGGAAATTGCTAAAAATTATATATTTGTCACTATATCTTGAAAACTATTAACTTTTTGTATAGGCATGTATGTTAGAATGTTGTAGATATTGACATGACGATCATTTTGATATATGGTTCAAGGTCATATGTTGAAAGGTCAAGGTCACAGCTGCAAAAGAAGACTTAAATTGCTAATTATCTTGAAAACTATTAACTTTTTGTATAGGCATGTATATAAGAATATTGTAGGTATTGACATGACAATCATTTTGATATATAGTTCAAAGTCATATATTGAAGGTCAAGGTCACAGCTGCAAAAGAAGACTTAAATTACTTATTATTTTGAAAACTATTAACTTTTTTTATTGGCATGTATATTAGAATATTGTAGATATTGTGACAAGAATCATTTTGATATATGGTTCAAGGTCATATATTGAAGGTCAAGGTCACAGCTGCAAAAAAAGATTGAAATTGCTAATTATATGAAAAACTGTTATCATTTTGTATAGGCATGTATATTAGAATATTGTAGGTATTGCGACAACGATCATTATGATATATGGTTCAAGGTCATATGTTGATAGTTCAAGGTCACAGCTGCAAAAGAAGACTTAAATTGCTAATTATCTTGAAAACTATTAACTTTTTGTATAGGCATGTATATAAGAATATTGTAGGTATTGCGACAATGATCATTTTGATATATGATTCAAGGTCATATATTGAAGGACAAGGTCACAGCTGCAAAAGAAGACTTAAATTACTAATTATTTTGAAAACTATTAACTTTTTGTATAGGCATGTATATTAGAATATTGTAGATATTGCGACAACGATCATTTTGATATATGGTTCAAGGTCATATGTTAAAAGGTCAAGGTCACAGCTGCAAAAAAAAAGACTTAAATTGCTAATAATCTAGAAAACTATTAACTTTTTGTATAGGCATGTATATTAGAATATTTAAGGTTTTGACATGACGATCATTTTGATATATTGTACAAGGGCATATGATCAAAGGTCATGGTCACAGCTGCAAAAAAAGACTTAAATTGCTTATTATCTTGAAAACTATTAACTTTTTGTATAGGCATGTATATATTAGAATAATGTAGATATTGCGACAACGATCATTTGATATATGGTTCACTGTCATATGTTGAAAAGTCAAGGTGACAGCTGCAAAAAAAGACTTAAATTGCTAATTATCTTGAAAACCATTAACTTTTTGTATAGGCATGTATATTAGAATATTGTAGGTATTGACATGATGATCATTTTAATATATGGTTCAAGGTCATATGTTTAAAGGTCAAGGTCACAGCTGCAAAAGAAGACTTAAATTGCTAATTATCTTGAAAACTATTAACTTTTTGTATAGGCATGTATATAAGAATGTTGTAGGTATTGCAACAATGATCATTTTGATATATGGTTCAAGGTCATTTGTTGAAAGGTCAAGGTCACAGCTGCAAAAGAAGACTTAAATTACTAATTATCTTGAAAACTAATAACTTTTTGTATAGGCATGATTATTAGAATATTGTAGGTATTACGACAACGATCATTTTGATATATGGTTCAAGGTTATATGTTTAATATTATATATGCTACTTATGAATGAAATGTGAGTGGATATATTTCTGATTAAGTTTTGTGGGAGTTCTTAACTTGAGAAAACATTTAAAGTTTCTATACTTAATATATTGTCTATTGCACTTTGCAAACAATATTGGGCATATCTTAGTTGAGCGTTAAGGCCCATGGGCCTCTTGCATATATATATATATATATATATATATATATATTTATACTGTATATATGTCATAAAAATTTAACATTAGCTAGGTTAGACAGCAATGTATATTTTGAACCATGATCAGGAATACATCGCACTCAAATTCTTATAAAACTGTTTGGCTACATTAATTTTTTTCAGAAAAACTATTGAGATATATTAAACAAGTAATGGCCTACATGACCTGATTTGCATCTAGTTTTCTTTATTTCTGTATAATTCCTAAATTGTTATGTATTCTGATTTTCGACTCATAAGTTTTGTCAAACATTTTGATGACCAGAGGTCACTCCAATATTACTTCTATGTTTATCTCCTATATAATAAACTAATGTCAATGGTTTTCTATATGTAATCAAAATGGGATTTTCACTAAATGCCAACAAACACATTCGGTGGGCTTTAGTCTGCATTCTGATTACATTTATAGTATTATAATCAAGCCAAGCTTCTGGTTTTGTTAGTAGCAATTAAGGTGTCTATGTTCGTGTTCAGTTTGGTAGTAATTAAACCATTGATTAATCTTACTGGTTGTTCCTTAGGCTATATAGAGGTGTTATTTATGGGTTAGGGAAGTCGAGAGGTCAGTTTTAGTTAAATAATGATAAGAGTTACGATACAAACATGTCAGGTTGCACATAGTTGTGTATTTATCAGGCATGTTCTGCATGTTATAAAATTTATAAAATGATGTTAATTTGATTTACATCCACAAACCTATAAATTTGATTTTACAAATCTGAAAATATGAGGTATGCAAGCAAATGATAACATGACTTGTTTTGATTGAATAAAGAGCAATTTTTTTCTTGACTTTTAGGAAAAAGGTTGATTTATCTAGAAAGTGAAGATGTCTTAGTTTGCGATAATGGGATTAAACTGTATTTTATAAAGTAGATTTCCATAGGAGCTACACTGGTTTTATTGCCAGTTCTCAAGAATGCAAAATTATATCTATTTGTAAAATACATTTAGAAGTTTATTTGTGTCCCTTTTGTTTAAAACTTTTGGAGAATATTTTATATTTTTAAAGCAGACGCTAACAGCGTCAGCTTTATTGCGATCAGGAAGGTTGACGGAAGTGTTTAATTGAGACCTCTATCGGCCAGATGCGACTGTTTAAGCGGGACATTCAAATATTTGATAAGGCATTTCTTTGTCAGTTTCCACAAACACCATTATATATCTACGAGATTCTTGACAGAAATTACATTAAGAAAGAGAACAATAATGAAATGAATAATAATTAACAACTCAACTGGATACGTGAATAAAATTGTTGGATTTTCCACCTATCGTGGCTTTTCACATTTTTCCCACCACAACGATTCCCTCCCGCCAACGTGTTGTCGAACTTTTGATACGTGTGTACTCCATTAAGCTTAAATCGGACAAGAAAAAGGTTTTATACACCGATCTTTTAATTTTTTTATCACGTTTCTAATAAAAACATTTTAGTGTCAAACAATAACAGAAAAATATGTTCTGTTTATTTTCTTGGTTACGGTAATGTATGTATAAATGTGGAAAGGTACGCCACACTGATTTAACGACGATTGGTCAATTTGATCACCTGATTGAATGGAGCTCTTTCATTGGTCCGTTGACTTGACCTGCTTTGAAGAACTTGACATATTTTAAGATTTATTATTGCTATTTATAACATGGTAAGTATAAGATATATTTCGTGTAAACAAACAAGGAGAGATGGAACAAGTCCCGACTCCCGCAAATAAAAGTTTCAGAAATTAAATTATTTTAAATCATATTTCAAACATATTTTAATGTAATTCTCATCTTAGAAAACAGTTTTTTATCACGTCTGTCGGTTGGAACAATCACATGGTCGTTTCGGGAATTCCCATAACAAACAAGTTAAAAACGTCACTTACTGTTTTCATCAGAAAAAATGTCTTAATGTTGAACTAGTGTACCAACAAGATTCTGTCTTCCATAATTTTTTCGGAAGTGAACATTAAATAATTTTAATCAACTTTCACTTTCATAGAAAATGAAAGCACTTATTAAAGGTATGATTTTATTGAGTTTACATAAAAACGTTAATACATTGCACATACCTGTTCCACGTTACGATGCAATGGCGCAATACACAATGAAATAAACATGTGAAAACAACAATTTATTGTAAAATTATTGAAAACAGCATAGTTTCTTCTTGATTTTATCAAATGTTTATTTCAAGCGCTCTGCATCACATGTTGCAATTAAGTTTCAGCAAAAACGTGTCCGGATTTAGAGGAAAATTAGGAAATTTAAAAATTATCAAGATTTAAAAATTAGGGTGGCAAAAAAATTCAAAATGGCGAAGAAAAAAATCAAAGTGGCGAAAGCTGTGGCGATTTTTTTTTTTTTTTTTTTTTTTTTTTTTTTTTGGGGAAAATGATGGTTTTGTGATTATGATATGCGGATGCAGTAAACTTACTGCGGTATTATTGAAGTCGGACGATTTGAATTTAATAAAAAATGTTAGAACTTAATCAAGAAATTGAAGTCAATAGTATTGAAACTGAATCAAGAAATTAAATCCGAGGTAATTTGAACTGAATCAAGAGATTGAAGTCAAGATTATTTAAATTGAACTGATCAAAAAATTTAAGTCAAGATTATTTGAACTGAATTGAGAGTAAAGTCAAGATTATTTGAACTGAATCACGATTACTTGATCATGAACTGAATCGAGAGATTGAAGTCAAGATTATTTGAACTGAATCACGATTATTTGAACTGAATCAAGAGATTGAAGTCAAGATTATTTGAACTAAATCAAGAGATTGAAGTCAAGATTATTTGAACTAAATCAAGAGATTGAAGTCAAGATTATTTGAACTGAATCAACAGATTAAAGTCAAGATTGAATAATTAGATGGAAGTCAAGATTTTTAAAATTATACCACAAAACTAGAGTCAATAGTCAATATTATTTCTTGTTTGATTTTTATTTACAAAATATGTCACGAGTCAAGAATAAATTGGAGTGCATGGAATAAACTGAGTTTGTGTTACTTTCCAATCATTGGTACTTAAACTATTAATGAATGCATTGTATATTGTATGTGCTACTATATTTTAGTATCCAAATGAGGACTGATGCTTTTAAAATAAACAGAGGTGAAATATATCCATTTTCTATTTCAATTCTTCTATTATTTCTATTTTTTTTAATCTATGTATTATTATTTGGTCATACATGTATATATATACATTTTTATAACAAAATTTGCCTACAGTCTAACATGTCCAAAATGAACCAGAATTCAAGACACAGAATTATATTAAATCTTCATCCCAGATGAAGATCATTATAGATTATAATGTAGAAAACTGACAAACATGTTGCTTTCATCCTGATATAAAAAAACCCCATCAGATCCTTATACTTAACTCCCATTAATATTTGTAGGTACACGTATTTTGTATAGATAACAAATATGGTTGTACATTGCCATACTACAACAAAAAAAAAAAAAAAGAAAAAAGAAAAAAAAAACAACATACATTGACCACTGATTTTATAACTTGCCACTTTGGATGAACAACATGATATAATAATGTCTATTATGTGTATTAAGTACTTTTGAAATTTGTAAAATTTTTGTTAGTCCTCATGCTGTTTTATAATGAAAACTACCAGTATATCAAATATAAAATGGGTTTGACTGCAATGTGAAACTTTGGATAAGCTATGGCAGAGCTTTTGGAATTCCGTGTCAGAAATGTAGTAGAATGGTGTTAAACGTCAATATTATTTCATTGCATACTCAGGGGTCACGCTGACTTCAATTTTTTTTTCTCCAAAATTTTCGCCAGAATTATTTTTTTTTCGCCAAATATAATTTGTATGGGCCAAAGGCATTTTCTGGTCTAATTGTAATTTCTGGCGAAAATTTAATAGAAATAAATTGGCTTATAAAATACATGTCTGATGACATGAAGAACAACAACAGTTTTCTTGTTTTATTTCTTTTATTCATAAAATAAATAAGTAATAAGTAAACTGTAAACAAAACCGTCAAAAGCACAAATTTAATTTTTACTACTTCAAAGATCTACCGCCGATAATTGATAATCACAATATAATTTAGCAATTACCTGTGATTATCCGTAAACGCGGCTTGGTAATCACTCGCTTACATCGGTAAATAATCTCGTTAAGTGATAAATCCACCTGTAATTAACACCTTCACACGTGGAATTTTGTTAAATCAACATCATGTACATGGCTTCGGTGACCCAATTTAACACTCATTCGGAACTCTCTAGATCTATGGTTTGATAAACACGTAGACAGAGATGGAAACCTGTTGCTTTAACGACTCTCTGCTCATGTCCGTGAAACATAGTGAACCTGTTAATGTAAACATTTTTTTCGCCATGACTTTCGCCGATGTTTATTTTTTATCGCCAAATTTATTTTTTTTTCTCATTTTGCGAAAAAAGCGAACGGCAGCGTGAACCCTGCATACTGGATGTTCAAATGCAAGTTAAAGGGAAAATATATCATTCGTTTGCATGGAAACTGACATAACTTTCACACAAAGCAGTAACATTACCAAAGCAGATTTGATCTGATTCTTAAATTGTATATGCCATTGTGTCTTGTTAAAACATACTTATGCATGCTAGATTTTTGTGCCCTTATATTGTACATTTTTTTGGTCGAAAGAAATTAGGGAAAAAAATAATAATAATAATTCAGAACTGATATAATGAAGTGCAAGTAACTTTATGTCTTGTTTAAACTGAACACATCATGGCATTAAAAGTTTGTTATAGACCTAATATCCATTGTCAAGTATATATCTCAGGATAATGTTGCACTGATGATGGTTTAAAATGGAATTTAATCAGCATGTTCATTAATTTTCATTTGCCATAAACTTTGGTGAGAGGCATGAGTTAAAAAATTCTGTACTTTACCATCACAAAAAAATCATAAAATACTCATGAAATGTGTTTTCTTTCCACATCAATTAACTTTGATGGTACATAGAATTTCTATCAAAATTAATGTTGGCAGGTGTTTCAATGCCTTTATTACACTATTGGATATTGTTTATAAAAAGGTATAAACGCTTTACTACATCAATTGATAGTGGAGACGTGATACAGCATGCTACCATGCTACATGTTGGATCAAATAATTGATCACATAATATTTTGGCTAGGATAAAGAAAATTTTTAACAATGGCATCATGTTTGGAAACATCTCTTTCTACAGTGGGATATATATATATAATTATTCTCTACAGACTAAACATTCAGTCATATTTTATTTGATTCTCATTAATTTGATTTATGATTTATTACTAATACTGGTCATGATCAGTAATGAAGCATGTTGCAATCATTGAGTCGTCTGCTTTCAGTACTTTCAGTACTTTGATTACTGTGAGTTACTAGAGTAGTAATTGATCAGATACAACACATTCTGTAATTTTCACTGATTACTGTGATGTTAAACTATATTTGAAGTTTTTATATTCATTGTTGTGATTTAATATTTATTGTCAAACTGTGTTTCTTTTTCTCATAAATACTGGTTGTTATAAATATAAATGTGATAATCAGATAAAATTATTGTTTTTAAAGCCTAGATACATGTATGGCCATGTTCTGTTTTTGTAATTTCATGATAAAAAGCTTTAACAAGTAATTAGTAATGTGCTGTTAGGTTTAGGTCAAAACTGGAGTTCTCAGTTTAAAACTGGTGTTCTCAGGTTAAAACTGGGGTTCTCAGGTCCAAACACCAGTATCTGGTGTTCTCAGGTCAAAACACAATTAAATGGTGTTCTCATTTCAAAACTGGTGTTCTCAGGTTAAAATTGGTGTTCTCAGGTCAAAACACCATTAACTGTTGTTCTCATTTCAAAGCTGGTGTTCTCAGGTAAAAACTGGTGTTCTTGTGTCAAAACACCATTAATTGGTGTTCTCATTTTAAAACTGGTGTTCTCAGGTTAAAACTGGTGTTCTTGGGTCAAAACTCCATTAACTGGTGTTTTCATTTCAAAACTGGTGTTCTCAGGTTAAAACTGGTGGTCCCAGGTCATTGGTATATAGCAGTTGGTGTTTTTAGGTTTATAAAAACAAGTACTTCTTAGTAAGTTATAAGTCCTTTGATACGCAGTACTAATGACTAGTAGTCAAAAAAGGATGTAAATTTTATCCTGCTTAAATGTTGCTCTAGGTAGCACTGTCACACATATAAATTAAACAAATTTCATGATATTAATTTTGTTTGTACCCCTTAACACCTATTGCAACTTGGTATGGACAATATTATTTAAGCATTGATATGCTCCATTATTACAGAGGGGAAAATTATTGAACGTTTTCAAAGTTTTCAAAAATACAAAAATATATATTAAAAATGTACTGTAACTGAAGATTTAAACCTGCTGTACTGACCATCTGTCCTTTTTGTTCACCTGTCCATTAAGACCAGTGATAAGCTGCTTATGTGTTTTCCAAAAGGTATCTTTTCTTAAAGATTACCTGTCTATAAAGTCTATATTTCTGAAGTCTTTTGGTTGATCTTTGTATACAGGTTTTACTATACTGGTTTTCCAGGATGTTGTTGTCATGCATTTCAAATGGGTTTTTCCATGATGTAGTTGTTATTCTGTTCAGATGGGTTTTCCAGGAATTATGTTGTTGTCATCCAGTTCACATAATTTTTTCCAGGGTGTTGTTGTCATCCAGTTCAGATAATTTTTTCCAGGATGTTGTTGTCATTCAGTTCAGATATGTTTTTCCATCATGCTGTTGTCATTCAGTTCAAATAAGTTTTTCCAGGATGTTGTTGTCATTCAGTTCAGATATGTTTTTCCATCATGCTGTTGTCATTCAGTTCAGATATGTTTTTCCAGGATGTTGTTGTCATTTAGTTCAGATAAGTTTTTCCAGGATGTTGTTGTCATTCAGTTCAGATATGTTTTTCCATCATGTTGTTGTCCCAGTTCAGATAAGTTTTTCCAGGATGTTGTTGTCATTCAGTTAAGATGGGGTTTTCCAGAATGTTGTTGTCATTCAGTTCAGATATGTTTTTCCATCATGCTGTTTTCATTCAGTTCAGATAAGTTTTTCAAGGATGTTGTTGTTATTCTGTTCAGATATGTTTTTCCATCATGCTGTTGTCATCCAGTTCAGATAAGTTTTTCCAGGATGTTGTTGTCATTCAGTTCAGATGGGGTTTTCGAGGATGTTGTTGTCATTCAGTTCAGATATGATGTTCCATCATGCTGTTGTCATTCAGTTCAGATAAGTTTTTCCAGAATGTTGTTGTCATTCAGTTCAGATATGTTTTTCCATCGTGCTGTTGTCATCCAGTTCAGATAAGTTTTTCCAGGATGTTGTTGTCATTCAGTTCAGATGGGCTTTTCCAGGATGTTGTTGTCATTCAGTTCAGATGGGTTTTTCCACAATGCTACTCTCTCATTTTACACAAGTTTAATTCTGACTATAGGGAAAATCAAAAAATTATTTTAATGTTAACATTGACATAACAGATACCATACCATTAAAATCAGAGATGCCAGTTTCATATTCCATATCTTAATACCAAAATAAATAAATAGATAAATAAATGTCCTCATTAGCTGAGCAGTTATTGTGAATTGCAGAGCCTTGTGATATTTGATCCACAGACATAACACTGTCAATATACTTTATTTCATATTAAACCTAATTATGCTGGCTATGTTGCCAATTTTCTGTTTTCTTGGAATTGTTTCTGTTTTTCTTAGAATATTGTCTTTTTTTGCATCTGATGACTGATAAGAATTGTCAGCTGTTAAAGAATTTAGGAGACTTGATGAATAAACTTGTTTATATTATTGTGGTTTTTTGTTGTTCAAAAGAAATAAATACTTTACATCTGACATTAAGCATTCTGTACGATTTTACCTTAGGTTCTATATGTAGTTTTTGATAAACTAAATTTTGGAGAAAAAAAACAAAACATGATTTTGAATATTTTGTTCTTGTACATGTCATCTTAAACAAGACAGAAAAAAATTAGTTTGTGTTTCATCTATACCACCAAATTTGCATAAGAAATGTGAAAAAATTTATCTGAATTTTAAAATTTTTTTATTTTATTTTGTCTAAACTTGTGACAATACATAAGGTAAAGCTTTTCACTTTTTTGATGTTCAAGTCGCTGCATGTCAAAATGTAGATGTTTAAAGTCAGTTAAAAACCTTAGTTGAACTGTATCAGGTATTTATAGGAACTTGGCAAGACATTTATATCTGTGGAATTCTTGTTAATCCATACTTAATTTTTTGTTGCTTGTATTATGATAATTTCTTTCTATTTCATTTTTACAATTTAAAACAGATTAATTTACTGTATATTATTATTATTATTTTAGTTTGTAGGAGCCTTCATAAAGATTTATTTGGTTTTTCATCTGAAAAGCTATCGAAATAAATTTCACAGAAAATGAAAAAAAAAAAAGTTCAGAAAATATGGATCCAATCTATTTTAATGCATAAACATAAAATAAAGCAGATTTTCTTCTATCTGCCATTAAAATGTCATTTATTCTGGGTAATATGCATTTTATGAAAAGTAAACCAAGATGTGTATCCAGTTAAGTCAAAGAAGTGCAAATAAACTCTGTCAATTTAGGACTATACTGACTTTTTTTTTACATATATTGTGATTGATTAGTATAAATTGTTAGGTTACAAATCAAGCTGTTTTGTCATCTATATGGCTAGATCTATTGGGTTTTTTTTTTTTCTTTTTTTTTTTTTTTTAAAAAATTATGAGAAAGATTGTTATTCAACATTTTTTTATGTAACATTGTTATATCATGTATTAACTTGTCTGCATTTCAAGCTTGCTTATATTATGTGTTAAACCTATTGTCACGTAAATCAGATCCTATCTCTATCCTTAAATCAATAAGATTTATGTGTAATGTATTGCTTAATTCTTGGAGGAGGAGGGGGATTTTTGTTCTATAAATGTTTCAAAACAGGATTACATTTTGTTTATTTTTTATTGTCTTAACGATGGCAGTAATGATATACTTTTTAGACCTTATATAGGATCAATAGCCAAGTTAATAATGACAATATGTCATGCAAAATTGGTTTGGAGTCACTCATTAATATAAAACAAAAAGAAAAAAAACCAATGTATGAAAGAAAACCCAATAACCCAATTATAAAAATAGTAATAATAATAAGTACAATGTTTGAAGCTTGTATTTCATGAGGTTATCCAATACCAATTGAGAATTAATTTTAGGTACCGGTACATTGTCTCCAGTCTTAATTATGTCACCTGGTATTAAGCCAGGAATAATTTTTTTTTTTATGATAAGTCTCTCATAGTGATATCATATAACCTATCACATGATCACATTGTACTTGTGACCTGAATGGTACATTTCACATTAGTTAAATGATGAAAATAAATTTATGGTTTCATTATTTGCTTGAGTAACAATAGAAGTTCTTGCTTGATGAACAATAAATGAATGATAAAATTGTCTATTATTTGTCTGTTTACTGAAATTGATAGTTTTAATGCAGTTTTCATGTTTTTTATGCTACATTTTGAGGTCATATACATCATGCACAAATTGACAGTTAGATTAGTATCTTAGAGATTATTATTCAATCTTCTGAATTTTGTTTGCTTGATTGGCACTATAGATCATCCTAACATTATTCTAATTTTTGTGAAAATAAGCATGACATCCTTATTCATGTTCATACTTTATTTTCCCTATTAAGTTAATACTTGTAATTAGTCTTATAGAACAAGGTCCTGGTTTCACAATCATTCCTTAACTAAGATTTTCCCTAACTTAAATTTTGCAAATTTTGGCAGTCTTTTTGTGAATTACAAATGAACATTTGGGATAAAACTAAATACAGATGTTACAAGCTTGAAGTGATCTTCAAATTAACACTGAATATTCCTGAATATCTGAACAATTAAATAAATAATTAAGATTTCAAATCTGTAAGATTTAAGTTAAGAAAAATCATAGGTCAGAAATAATTGTGAACCTGGGGCCAGACTTGGTATACTACATGTACTTCTTTAAATTTTCTGTCTTGAAACTTAAAGTAGCAAGGAGAACTTGTAAGATGTCTTTAATCACATGTATTGTTTTTGCTCATAATGCTATTACAATGTGACTAGTATTTACTGGGGCAGTGTTAAGGCTATAGCCTTCAATCTTAAGGTGTCTCACCACATTGGGTTTAACCTTGGAAAATTGCAACTAAGAAAGGTTTTACCTTGTCTTATGCTTTCTGTTTGGCCCAGTACCAGTATGATGGATTGAGTAGTCTGAAATATTTATCTTTGACATAGCAGGTTCTGTTTGGCCCAGTACCAGTATGATGGATTGAGTAGTCTGAAATATTTATCTATGACATGGCAGGTTCTGTTTGGCCCAGTACCAGTATGATGGATTGAGTAGTCTGAAATATTTATCTATGACATGGCAGGTTCTGTTTGGCTCAGTACCAGTATGATGGATTGAGTAGTCTGAAATATTTATCTATGACATGGCAGGTTCTGTTTGGCCCAGTACCAGTATGATGGATTGAGTAGTCTGAAATATTTATCTATGACATGGCAGGTTCTGTTTGGCTCAGTACCAGTATGATGGATTGAGTAGTCTGAAATATTTATCTATGACATGGCAGGTTCTGTTTGGCTCAGTACCAGTATGATGGATTAAGTAGTCTGAAATATTTATCTATGACATGGCAGGTTCTGTTTGGCCCAGTACCAGTATGATGGATTGAGTAGTCTGAAATATTTATCTATGACATGGCAGGCAAGTGAACTGGGACTCTAATGGTGACCTTGAGATTGTACTAGAAGATTGAAGATCAGAAACACTTGTAAACTCACACACCATATGAACTTATGTTTAGATATATCCTTGAGATTAGTAAAAAAAGTATCTTGTCACAAATAGCTGAAAAATTGCTGATTTGATGTAAAACAACATTCATCAACCAATCAGTCTGGTAAAATCTCTACCTTTTTATTAAGAATAAAAAATATATAGAATATATATGTAATTACATTACGCTGATGGTAATTAAGCCTAGGATAGATGGTAAATTTTATTGGCTTCCACATTTTATGCTATTTTTGGTTATTTCCGACTGCAGATAAAGCCTCAGTGCAATCAGGTACAAACTTTATATTTTCACCAGTTGTGTTAGTGTTGATTATTATAAATAATTATGCTACATAGTATGTAGATTGTTCTCATTTACACTGTCTGCAGCAAAAAGCAGTATAAGATTTATATCCAAAAAGGACTATAAATTCAACAAAAATTGTTTTGGTGTCATACTTGTGATGTCAATAACAATAATCATCAAATATTCAAATGTTAAAGTTGAATTTAAACACAAAGAATTGAAATTAGTAGGCTAATTCTATTTCTGGTGCCAATTAAGGCCCTCATCATTACAAACTGTTTTCTTTAAGTTTAACGTTAGCAGGTGACATCTCAATATAAATGATATATGATTGAAAGACGCATTAAACCAAATTAACTTGTGGTATCTTTAAATGACAAAAGTTAGATAGCTGTAATGATGATTTATGAAGTCTCTGCCTCTGATGAAGAAAATTTCTGTATTAGTGACAACTGCAATTAGGTTTTATTGATTAGTATATTATTTGTATGAATAATTTGTGAAAGTTTTATTAATGGTTGATACTTTGAGGTTGTCCAGAGGGGCACTGGTCATCTACAGGGAGACTGGTCATCTTCTGAGAGTTAAACCTGTAAGCTATAAACAAATTAACTTATTAGACAACTAGTACATATAACACATTGCTATTTATTGAGTGTTAAAATCTAATTTGTATTTCTGCTTTGCTGGTCATTACTGGACATTAATGGGTGTAATTAGATGTGGGAATTGACCATCCAGATGGATTATTCTATAAAATTACTTGCAGGAACCAAAACGATCATTTAATTACTAAGCTTAACTCTTTATTTAGATGAAATGTGTATTGATCTACCAGAATATTTCTGTGAAATGAGAACTGTCTGTGAACGAATAATGTTTTTTTTAATTCTGTAGCCATTATAAGACTTTCTTTTAAAAGTTTGATTGCTTGGATACTGTTGATAGTCACACCATCAGTTTTCTGTTGGTGAGTTACAATTATATTAACCTTGAGTTAATCTTCACACAGGTTCATGCTGTGCATCATAGCTACTGTGCATCATTTTACTACTGTTTGATTTACTTTATACACTGTAGCAGTTTGTGCTTATGATATGAACTTAGAAGTGTCCATACACTTGACCATGTTTATGGTGACCGGTAGAGTATTTGTATACTGGACAATGGTTATGGTGACCATGCTATGCACTGGTCCAGTGTTGAAGATTTATCTGACAAACTTTCAGTCCAATTAACAAAAAATAAAATCTTATCCTGGTTAAAGTTCTGCTCAAAAAAGAAATAAGTGGGAAGTCCAGATATATACATACATGTACTAAAACATTTTAGTAGCTGTTACCGGGTACTTTACACTATAATTGAAAACCTTTTGTGTGTCTAGTTACTATCTAGTATAGTTCTGTTAAGTTTTTTCCAGCTGCTTTTCTATTTTTCTTTTTTACAAACAAGTTTCGGTACCATCAGAAAATCTAGTTTCTCTAGATAAATATTAGGATGTGTAAACCTGTTATAACTCAATGTCTACTTTATAGAGATCAAGTCATGTGGTAAATGTGGTGAAACACCAAATAAGTAACTCTATATTATATATAGGAAAATAATAAAACACTGTAATAGTTTCTATAATTTAGTTTTGCATTTAATATAGTGGCTGCAACACTTTGACCTATCTTATAGAGTCTTGTATTGAATTTGAATTTTTTTTTTACCATTTCCACCAAGTCCAAAGTTAAATTTAGTGTTTTTATGACCATCTCTATATTTTAATATATAAATTAGAAAAATAGCAAAACTCATTAAATTGAAAACCTGTCTAAACTAAACTGTAGTTGAGCCCTATACAGCTAAACCCTGAGTAAACTGAAAACCTAAACTGATTTATTCAATTTTATTAAGATTTATTGTTTATACATTATGTAAAATATATCTGTGAAATCCAAAACTTGTCTAATCTGAAGAAAATAATCTTTTGTGCAGGAATTCAATTTAGACAATATTTGTTGTATATGTTTTTCAGTTATAATTTTTTATATTTCATTTTAAAATTCTTTTACAAATATCAAGCTAGAAACAGAAACAAAATCAACCATTTAAGGATTTATTGAGGTATGATCTACTTATGTGTTACCTTAGAATAAGCTGAAAAAGTTCTGTAGGTATTGGATAACTATATGATATCTAAAATCAATTTAGAGAAGTACTTAAGTATGAACTGAGTTCAAGAATCAGCTCAAAGAGTTATTAAGGTACAAACTACTTATTTGCTACCTTAGAATTGGCTTGAAGAGTTATCAAGGTACAGACTATCTTTGCGCTACCTTGATCAGCTCAAAGAGTTATCAAGGTACAAACTATCAATGTGCTACCTTGATCAGCTCAAAGAGTTATCAAGGTACAAACTATCTATGTGCTACCTTGATCAGTTCTAAGAGTTATCAAGGTAAAAACTATCTATGTGCTAACTTGATCAGCTCGAAGAGTTATCAAGGTACAAACTATCAATGTGCCACCTTGATCAGCTCAAAGAGTTATCAAGGTACAAACTATCAATGTGCTACCTTGATCAGCTCAAAGTGTTATCAAGGTACAAACTATCAATGTGCCACCTTGATCAGCTCAAAGAGTTATCAAGGTACAAACTATCAATGTGCCACCTTGATCAGCTCAAAGAGTTATCAAGGTAGGAACTATCAATGTGCTACCTTGATCATCTCAAAGAGTTATCAAAGTACAAACTGTATTGCGCCACATTGATCAGCTCAAAGAGTTATCAAGGTACAAAGTATTTTGTGCCACTTTGATCAGCTCAAAGAGTTATCAAGGTACAAACTATCAATGTGCTACCTTGATCAGCTCAAAGAGTTATCAAAGTACAACTAAATAACATAAAAACTTTAATTGAAAGAAAGAATAAAGAAAAAAGGAGAAAACATGAAATTACTCAAATTTATATTGATTTTTAATTACTTCAACTGATATGTCTATAAAAAAATTCTTTTGCATTCTGAGAGAATCAATTAATTTAGATTCTGATTGGACAAGTGAACAAAGTGGTCCTTCATTTGTCCGAAATGACCATTAACACAGTTTGACAGATATTTATAAGGTTCATTAAACAGTTGTAATTGATTTCTGGGTTTATTGGTATTTGGTGATCAAAGTTAGAAGGAAAATCTTTCTATTATACACAATCTTTTCTTTATCCAAATAAAATGAGTAAAAATTCATTATTCTGCCGTCCCTGCTGACAATTTCTAATATAATCTTTAGTAATTTTGCTTCATTTCTGTCTTAATTTTGTTTCTGTTTTGTAACCACATTTTTATCCTAATATATTAGTTGTAAGTATTACCCTGAAAGTACATTAGAATGAACCATTTCTATGATTTTAGGATCATTTCACAGGTTTCAAGGTGAGAGGTTTTTGAAATTTTCATCTAAAGCCACCATGAGCAGGTCACAACAAACAGAACTAGAAACAAGACACAGGATATCTAAATCTCATTCAGCCAAATTTATAAGACTTGATGTGCTTTATTTGTAAGAAAACAACTATATAAAAATATATATTTATCATGACAGAATTATAACTGTTGTTATACATCATAAGTGGTTAAAATGTCTGGTTACACCTGGTTTTTATAACATGTCCATGACATATAAATATATAATAATACATGTACATGTTTGATTTTTTCAATGATTGATAGAAGCCATCTATATTATTTATAACTGGATATAAGACTGTAGTTGTGCAAATGGTCAAGGTTTATCTTTGAGAAATGAAAGTGGAGAATTGCTCATAAGTCTTGATTGTCAATAGACAAATTTGATTTTGGAATTTTAAGATTTCTTGGGTACAGAATACATTATCACTTCACAACATGTAATAAAGATCAGTTGGCACAATTAATGAATGCAGAGTAGAAATAAGATGTTCTGAGAAGACAGGGAAGGTATATACCTCTGAAGGATAATATTACTTGGATTCACATGCTCTACTGTCTCTAAAACTTATTACTAGACAGGACTACTTAAGCATGTTGCAGAGAAACATTTCCACATATCTCAAAAACATAATTAGAGGGAACACAATGTCTTTTTAAATTTACGATGTTGTTCTAAAGATCTCTTCGTGCTTAAGATATGTTTATTCCAGTTCTGTCAAAAATATTTACTAGTAACTAGCTTTTCCAAAAAAAAAAAAAAATTGTCAAATTAATAAATGAGTAAAATCTTAGCTAAGGAAAGATTGTAAAACTGAAGCTAGAGTCTAAAACCTCATCTAAAGTCTGGTACTTATACCAGACATTTACAATTGTGAAGATGTTCAAAATACTGTAGAATCATTAATAATTGTCTAGTTAAAATTTCATAGTTTTGCAATTTAAAACAATTTTGTTGGGAGAAAAATTCATGGAATTAAGTTTATGAAAATAAATCCCATTGCAGGCCTTTGTCATGAAAAAATTTCATTTACATTAAATTTCATGGTTTTTCCTAGTGAAAATTAATCACCCATGAACATTTGTGATTTTATAGTTTGGTTCTGCAAACACCTTTTTGTCAGCATGTTGTACTAGAGCAAGTTAAAATTACTGTAAATGTCTTGCATAAAGACAAAGTTTTGTTTCAACATGACATAGCAGAACCGAGTCTCTATCTTATAGCTTTTTTGCCACTTGGGTTAATTTTGTAATATTTTTTACAAAATGTATCTGTTGATGTATTAGTAATAATGAGAGGTGGTATGACAGTGAAGTTTGAAAACAGTTCTGTACTTCAGGCCATATAAACATAATCCTTCGTTAGAAATTAATATACCAGTAGGTTACATATGTATTAAAAGAAGAAAATGGAACACCAACATCTTCAATTCACTGTTTATTTATGGATGATAACTGTGACTGTCTAGCTTTCGACCTGGTGGTGGGTCTTCATCAGGACAGTGTAATACAAAATGGTTACTGTTAATGTACAAAATGCGGTACCTTTTTTAAAATTAATTTTAGAGTTAAAGTTCATATGAAATTTATATAAATATAATGGTACCAAATAATTGTATATTATTGCATTAAAATATCATTAAAGCTTATGAAAATTAACTGTCTTTGTTATATTGTATTAACTAATTTTAATTTGCGGTATGCTCTAAATTGGGCCATATTCTGCTCCTTAATTCTGTTTGTGGGTGGGTTTAATATTTAAAATTTAAATGTTTTAATGTTTATTTTGATATTTTAAAATTTTTATGTGGTGGTCTGTAGGTTACTTTTCAAAATCTATATGGGTTTTTTTGTAGTGTCTCATAAGTCATTGGTAGTTTGATAAAAAAAAAAAATTAAAAATAAGAGGGAATGGTTGTAATACCACTGTCTTTATTACCGGGTACTTCACGATTGACGTCAGTTCTGGAATAGTGGCAAAAACCAAACAATCTTTAATGAAACTGGTAAAAAAATATAACTTTTATGTTTTAGAATAATGGTTAAATCTGAAAAAAATAATTGCCAGTATGTTGTTTTAAAATCATAGAATTATGCCCTTCAAAAATTTTTGAAGAAAATAAATGTAATTATGAACTAAGTGATTTTCTTCTGACATATTGCTAGAAGGCTTTTATAGCAAATTTGGTTTGTGTTGGAACAAAAAACATCATGATTGTGACTTGGCCTATAATGTAATTTAAAATATTTTTCATTGATTTAAAAAGAAAAAATAAATCATGAATATTTTATTGTGAATTTTTATATTTGTTTAACATTTAAACATTGTTTCATTGATTGAGGGTTAAGTAAACATATAATATAAAACAAAGTCAGTGTTTAAAATAGAACAGTGCCTCACACAAATCAATCAGATTTGATGAAAAATTGAAAATACAAAATAAATGTTTATACTAGTACTGGTGTATATATACAATGTATATTTATAGCTCTGTGAAAATTTGTTTGTATGAGGGAAAAAATAGTGCAAATTTATTGGATTATTTTTCAAATTTTCTGTAGAAAAGATTTATGGAGGAATCTTCTTAGAGTTTAGGGAAAATATTTCCCGAGACAAATTGGAGTGTTTCATTAACATTTAACAAATGGGGAATACTTAAAACAGAGCTTTTAAAGTAAAACTCAAACTTTGACAGATTGAAAAACTGAGACTTTAATTTTCCTGTGTTTTCAGCATTTAGTTAGCAAAATCTAAAGTCTGTTGGCTGAAAAATGACTCATAATTGTTGGTTGATTGTATCAATTTTAACAACAGTTATTTAACAATTATAATAATGTTGATTTTTAAAATTGGAAAAAAATGTCCCTGGCTGCAAATTTGAATGTAATGTACATGTTATAAAAAGAATTGGGCTAATGATTTTGTATGATAACTTGAAACAAGCATC
Source organism: Tegillarca granosa (assembly GCA_029721355.1). Taxonomy (NCBI): domain Eukaryota; kingdom Metazoa; phylum Mollusca; class Bivalvia; order Arcoida; family Arcidae; genus Tegillarca; species Tegillarca granosa. Next base: position 37,379,779 of record CM056601.1, on the reverse strand, counting down.
TTATACTTCCTTATCTTAAATTCAAACACCTATGTCAGTTCCCCAGAATAAGGACATTTAATACTGCTGGCAACAGTTGCCATCGTTTTTCATTGTTGATTTGTGAAATGGCATCTTTTTCTCAATCAAAAAAATCTTGTTAATTGGTATATTTAGATTTTAAAAAAGTCAAATAACTAATTGATAACTCTGATGAGTCTTGAGTCTTGTATAATCAAGATGTCTAAAAGTTGGCATAAGCAGTTGAAAAGTTCTAGTATTTAATATTCAAATTTTATATGTGATATGTAACCTGAATCTAGAATAAAGTCTGGAAATTTAAGTTCTTCTTTACTGTCTAAATTCTGTATTGAATTAATTTTGAAACCTGGCATAAATAGTAGATCAGTGCATACACATGTCTGAAACTGCTGATTAACTTTTTCTTCTTTTTTTTTTATTTGATTAACTGCTGAGGAGTATGCATCCTTGTTGATTAACTGCTGAGGAGTATGCATCCTTGTTTATTATCCAAGTTATTTTTTTTCCTCATTGGTGGTTAAATTCGATGGAATGATTATAAGGCAGAAATAAATATCTACAACACCTAATGAAGGAAGATGAAACAGCAGAATTAATTACATAGATTTGACAGGTATAACAAAATTGAGTGATGTACTGTATAAATATCAAGTAAGGCAGCTTTGTCATCTGGTCTGATATACCTTACAGGTTATGTATACCTCCTCCAGGCATCATGACTACTGTACAGTGATAATTAGGCTGATGATATTGTATATAGGTAATACATATATAGTATTGGGCCTATATCAGATGTATATAGGAGAGATCATAACACATGTACACATGTATTACCTAACACAGTAAATCATATATATATATATATATATATATATATATATATATTGTGTCAATCAGTAAATAGATTTATTGTGTCTTCACACAGGAATTCAGTAGTACTATACACAGGATTTTAATTCATACTTGATTTTTGACTGAATTCTAGGATATTGTTATACATGCTTATTTCAGCTAAAAGAGAAAGGAGAAAGTAGATTATCAGCTGATTCTGGAATTTTAATTATTTGAATACATATTTTGTCTGAAAGTACATTTTATCTGTTTTGTATCTGGAATATGAAAGTAAGAAATTTGAGCTTATTTTTGGAATTTTTCTAAGTTTATTTGGAATCATATCTTTCAGAGTGTTGTAGGTACGATAATTGTAGTGGTTTTTATTTAAGTCCTCTCTCTCTCTCTCTCTCTCTCTCTCTCTCTCTCTCTCTCTCTCATAATTTAATTTACTTAAATTACATTTCTTTATGCATTTTAGACAGGTTTTTGAAAAAAAGATGTTTAGACTAATTTATACATACAAATAAGATTAGACTGCATGTCTTATAGTAACACACACACACACACACCTTTTAATGTTACACGATATTTTATGTCTAACAAACAGTAGTATCAGATCCTTAGAGCCTGCCACCACACCTTTACATCCTTAATTATTGACTCTGTAATCGTATTGAATTTTATATAAAACAAGTTACTCTGATATTTCAATATTTTTATATTTACATATTGCAACAGATGTATACTAGAGATAAACATTTGCATTTTAAGTTAACAGTTGTGTTTTCTGATTTTTTTAATTTCTGAGTTAACACTTCTTTAACACTTGGGTTATTAGATACCATGTGATACATTGGTAAATTTTGTTCTGTTACTATAGTTTTCTCATGAATAATTTCAGATTTTTGTAAAATTCTAAAATGTTATTAGCAATACTTATCTGTTTAGAAGCTTTGATATTTTCACATAAAGTGGCAGAGGTACATGTATATTAAAGTAAACATTTGGACAAAAAGAGAAATAAGGAAAGCCCAATGACATTATTTTTGTATATATTTCTACTTTAATCAAATCATCATTAATTAGAAAAAAGAAAATGTCACACATTAAAGGATTCTGCAGACAAAAAGATAATGTGTATTATTTGTGGTTCATAACATGATAAATCTAATAAGTTATATGTGTGGCTTTGCATGTCATTGTTAATTTATCACTTTTAGAGTTTAAAACATGTAAAATTGACTGAAGCATATATGTGTATATTTCATGACAGTATCAAAGTCAGTATTATATATACATAAAGTTTTTACTAGAATTCTGTGTTAAATGAAAACAAAAGTCTTTTTGAAAATTGACTTGCACATTTGTGGATATCTGTAACAATATTTTAATTCTCATTATTTAAGCTGACACATCTGTAATGATTTAACATTTATTATTCTGCTAATTCCAATTTGTCATATTATTGAGGTGTTAACTTTCATTAAATTGTTATATCATTGTGGGGTAGAATAGAGAAATAAGCAACTAGAGAATATGTTCTTGGCAACAATTGCATGTCTTGGGTACAGCCACATTTACTTTGCAACTTCCACATATAATTAACTTCAGGCACATGATCATCACAACAGCCACATGTACTTGACAACAATCACATGTAATTGACAACAACCACATGTACTTGGCTACAGCTACATGTACTTGACAACAACCACATGTACTTGGCTACAGCCACATGTACTTGACAATACCACATGTACTTGGCTGCAGTCACATGTACTTGGCTACAGCTACATGTACTTGACAACACCACATTTACTTGGCTGCCTTCACATGTACTTGGCTATAGCTACATGTACTTGGTCTCATTAACAACTAATTTTGTTTGCATTATTTAGTGTAAAATTAAATTGCTGTAAACTCTCCATGTGCTATAATGTTTACCAGCATTTTGGGAATAACTTTTAAGAAAAAAAGAAAAGATTTTTCTGTAGTTTATCATGTTTCATTAGTTGAAACATCAACAAGCCATACACAGGATAGATATTGGCAATATGTGTTGCAGGGATATTTTTGATAATAATGTTGTTTTTTGTTAGCTTCAAACTTTTTATAATATGGCCAACATCTACAAAAATTAGCTTCCAAACTGACAAAATTGTTTCTTTGAATGATTGATTATTTAACATATACAAATTAAGATGCCTTTTAAAAACTCTCTTAGCATAAATTTCTTTACAATTTTTTTTTTTTTTTTTTTTTTTTTTTTTTTTTTTCAAAGTGTATTCTGTTTCATGTCATTTATAAAATTTGTTTCTATAGTCAGATGATGATACACAGTCATATAGTCTGTGATTCAAAGTTGATTCATTCATGAATGATATTAAACAGTAAATATTGTAAAGAAATTTATGCTTTGTGAGTTTTTAAAAGGCATTTTTTTTATTGTGATTGATGAGATCATGACTAAAAGTATATTTGTATATTAAGTACAAAAAAACAGCATTTTTTGTTTATTATTCATTCAGATTTTCTGATTCACTAACAAATTTTTACACATATGTAGATTTGTTGTAAAATTGATATTAGTACTCATACTTTATAATCACTTTTATTGCTGAGATTCCAATAGGCTAGCCTAAATATCAATTGTCAGTAATTAGAATTGTAATGTATAGCTCTTTGTTACTCTAAATGCCTGCAATCAAATACCCCAAGACAGTAGAAAGGACTGGTTAGCTGGGAATTGTTTTTGGTTCATCTATTTGTTTGATTATTAGTTTCTTGTTGGTCCTCCTTCAATTTTTACGTTCAGTAAATCTTTTCTTTTATTTAGACTTATGTTGTCATATTTAGAACATGTATTCTTAGTAGCCACATAGTATTTCTTCCTCTGCAACTTCGAATTTCTTTAGGTTTCATACCTACATTGCTGTAGCTTTTGCATTTAATCCCATGTGCAGGGTAGATCCTAGCATGAACAAGTTTGTTATTTTGCTTTGTGGAGCCTTGGTGGCAGAGTGGTTTAAAGTGTACATTTACAGATCACATCAACCATCTAGGTTCGAATCCCACTGGGGATACTAGAAATTCCAGTTTCCTCCATTGCTCAACGCAACTCAACTCTCCCATCCATGAATTAACTATCTTGATATACTGGTAGGTGAAAACCTCTTGACTTGAACCTAGAACACCATTACAAGATCTGCTTCTCTCTAGTTCACTCCAACAAGGCTTTTATGAAATACTGACATCTTTGTTTACATCAGAAACTTTTTATAAATTTTCTTAGTCTTAGTCACACTTTGATATATTACCAGTACAAGTCAGTTTGAAACAAGATATACACACATTAATTTATTCCTTGAAACTTTGAATGGCTACCCTAGCAACAACAAAAATAATACTCTGTTTAAAATCATATAAGTTATTACAAATGGCAAAGTCATCATACAGAGCAAAACTATGAATTTACAAACTAAAAATGACAAAGCAAAATGAGTGACATAGTTTTTATGTTGGGTTATCTTGGTCTGTGACATGGATTGTCTGTAATGTAACTTGGGTGTGTGAATTGGATTGTTTGTCATGATCTTAGATGTGTGACATGTATTGTCCATAGTAGAGCAATTGTGTGGCATAAAATTGTGTGACTTTGGCATATGAAATGGTTTGTCTTAAGTGTAACTTAAGCATATGACATGGTTTGTCTTTAGTGTAACTTGAGCAAATGACATGGTTTGTCTGTACTGTAACTTGGGTATATGACATGGTTTGTCTTTAGTGTAACTTGAGCATATGACATGGTTTGTCTTTGGTGTAACTTGGGTATATGGCATGGTTTGTCTGTAGTGTAACTTGGGCATATGACATGGTTTGTCTTTAGTGTAACTTGGGTATATGACATGGTTTGTCTGTAGTGTAACTTGGGCCTATGACATGGTTTGTCTGTAGTGTAACTTGGGTATATGACATGGTTTGTCTGTAGTGTAACTTGGGTATTTGACATGGTTTGTCTTTAGCGAACTTGAGCATATGACATGGTTTGTCTGTAGTGTAACTTGGGTATATGACATGGTTTGTCTGTAGTGTAACTTGGGTATATGACATGGTTTGTCTTATTGTAACTTGAGCATATGACATGGTTTGTCTTTAGTGTAATGTAAGCATATGACATGGTTTGTCTTTAGTGTAACTTGAGCATATGACATGGTTTGTCTGTAGTGTAACTTGGGTATATGGCATGGTTTGTCTTTAGTGTAACTTGAGCAATTGACATGGTTTGTCTGTAGTGTAACTTGGGCCTATGACATGGTTTGTCAGTAGTGTAACTTGTGCATATGACATTGTTTGTCAGTCTATGGACTTAAATCAAATTGAGCTACTTCACTTAAATATTTTCATATGTCTCTAAGCCATTGAACTTTGTTTAAGTATTCCTATCAGTTAATTCATACATTTCATACAAATGTCAAACTAATCACATTATGCTGTTTCATGTCAGTGATTTCTCTGCCCTAAATTGTAAGTGTGTTATGAATCTTAAGTGTAAGAATCTAGTGTTGAATTTTTTAAAGTGTGTTTGGCAGTGACAATATGAAGACAAGACAAAAGTTTTACAATAATTTCTTGTAATATCACAATGTCAAATATTTTTAAGTTTTCATAATTTAACAGTACTTCTTGGTCAGGTTTGCAAGGGCAAGGCATATAATTTTGAATAATTCTTTTTGAGATATGCAAAAAGTTAATGTCTTTGCACACTATACATGTATTAAGTTTTTCTTTGTTGTGTTTTAGATGTCATCAGCTTGTGTGGTTATTAATTTATGTATGATTTTAATTAAAAACATTAAAATGTTGATTGCAAGTTAATTTTGAAATTCTGTTGACCTCTGTTGACCTTTACCTACAGCATGCTGGGAAATTTAAATATTCAAAAATTATGTTACAAAGGGAAGGATAGATACATGCACAGTCTATTTATGAGTTGTCATTTCCAAGCTGTGACATTATCTAATTTATTTTCTCCGTAAAAGTAATACCTTGCAGCACATTTTAAAATTTTAATTAGAATTTTTTGAAATTTAATATTTTAGGAAAGGTTCCTGGGGTTTGATTTTTTAAAAATCCAGACTACATTTTTTTTAACTATTTATATGCTGATTTTGCACCTGGAAACTAATAAAAGTTTTCAGTTACATGGATCATTCTGTCTTCTGCTGTTTTCAGCTTCAATTTACCAAATAAAAGATTTATACTGTAAATGTTAATATTCTGAATTATGTTACCACAGTCATAATATTTTATCTGGTAAAATAGATCAACTTGATCTTTTCTGTTTTTATTTGGTTTTATTGACACTGTTCTTATTGACTTCCTTCATTGTGTGCCTTCTCATATGACTTGTAATATTGTACAGTTTTTTTCTTTTCTTATCCCACAATATATATTACACCATATTGTTGTTTTTGTAACTTGATGTGTTTTTTCTGTTAGATGGCAGGTATCATCAAACTCTGCATGAGCCTTTTTGTTTGTAACTGTACTCAATAACTAATATCATATCTGGCCCCATGGTGCAAGCACACTATACAAAAGTGAACATCCAATTCAGTGTTTATAAATGGACAAATTTTAAAGTTTATTGTTAAAGCTTTTTGTGGATTAAGTATGCAGTCAAAGCAAGCTTAATAAAGTGTGTCTTCATTAAGCCTTTGTTTGACTACAGCATTGTTTTTTAAGTCCCTGCTATGTAATTATACATGGAATTAAATAAAGCCAGTATCTTTAACTCTTGAAATAAAGTTGCTTATTTATACAATTTCCTTTAATAAACCCCCATTAGTGCATTGCTGGATGCAATACATTATAAATTGAACCAGGTTTTTTATTTATTTATTTTTTTTAATGCAAAATTATTTCTGATCTCCTAGTTTTTTCTTGTACACTGTACATGAAAGCTAAAATAAGCACTGGTGACAAGATGTTAAAAATCAGTTTAATTGTCTAATCTGGTTTGTTGGTTGTAGTTGTTTAATGCTGCATCAGCAATGTTTTTGCTATTTACATTGTGTGAAAGTTTATTAATTTCTAAGAATTAATTGAGGAACAACTGATCCAGTTTCTGTATGCTCGACGCGTACAAGATAAACATGTATATTACAAGCTGTTAAATGTATGCCATAATGTAATATATATTTTTACAATTTACGATTTTTTCTTATAATATCTGTCATGGAATGACACAAGTCCTTGTTTTATTAATCGGTATGTCAAAGGCTAGTATAATCATTTATATAACTTATCAAGCACCTGATAAGTATACATTAATTGTATTATATGTAATAGATTTTCATCGTTTTTACTCTTGGTCTTCATAATACATGTACATAATGATTGGCTATTGTGTCATATTTCCGACAAAAATATTTTCCACTTTTACACCTGGCATAAATTCTTTTGTGTTTACTGCAATGGTCATCATTAAGATTTGAATGGAACCATTTTCTATTTTAGAAAAAGTTCTGCACAACTTATTGACAAAATATTAGCTGATTTCGAAATTTCCCAATAGTTATATATTTCATGCAAGCCCATTGTAAAGCTGTCTTATACATTATTTATAGCATTTCTAGTATTTTTTTATTATACTAAAGACATAAATATTTTTAGTTTTTTCCTGTTATTTACAGTAATCAGATTAAAGTAAGGTAATAATTTATTTATTGGATGTATGTTTTAAGTATAGCAGGAGGAATAATATTATTGAATTTTCGGATATATGGTCTAGTATTTGTAATTAATGACAGGAATTAACAAGATAATTTGTTTTATGTTTTTTGAGAGTTTTTTGATGTGATATGCTATCTGTCAACAGTAAAACCTGTTATCTGTCAGGTGAATTACGTATGAATATTTCATTTCTTCTGAGGATTAAATCGAACAGGAAAAGTATGTTATCACATAGTATATATCATATCCTGACATTTTATTGAAAAAATAGAAAGATATATTGATGTAATTGGTAACATAATCATCAAATTTACTGTAGATCAACCACAAATGATTTTACAGTATAGGGTGATAAAGAACTCACGTTCATATGAATAAGCAACATTGGAAGCCATCATACTAATGTAAATGTGTTAAATTAACAAGATCAGTCACCACAGGTTCTCTTTTGGCTTAGTTAGAAATATGCTTGAGGTTCATTATCAGCACATGATTTAGTTTAATATTTGGGAACACTGAAAGTCTTTTTGGTGACATGAATATGTTATATAAACAAGGTCTGTGAGATCACTACAGGCTGTTATATGTCACCTTGCATTTGACTAGCATCAGTGCCTTCATCAGTAAACATGTGTATTTGGCAACACAGGAAGTCTGTCAATAACATAAACATGTGAAATAAACAAAATCTGTAAGAAAGTTTCTGTAGGTTGGCTCTAATTATGACCTAGCTAGTTTTGTTTCCAGCATTAGTGCCATTATTAGGGCTCCTTTGTTTGTATTTGGCAACAATTAAAGTCTGCCCTGTAACATAAGATCTGTAAGGTACAGTCAATACAGCAGGCTCTATGTGGCCTGGACTTTCAAACAGCATGAGTGTCTGATTTGTCATATCTGTTTATAGAAAATAAAACCATGAAATAGATTGATGAAAATTTGTACTGAAAACAATTATTAAGGATCTTGTTATTGGATCTGTTTTACAACACATCAACAGTTAGTAAAAACTCCACAATCGGTTTATTTGATGTAACTAGATGTTAGTGACATTAAAACAGGAAATTTTGACAGATACAATAATGATAATTGTCAGGACCTTTTAGCTACTTTATCAACATTACATTGACTGACATTCCAAATATTTTTGTATTTTGACACATACATCACACAATTTCCGAACCACTTTTGTTTGTCTTTCTGTTTATTATCAATGTTCATTGATCTGCATACAGCACATGATTTCCTTGTCAAGATAAAAATCTCATAAAAATTGGTGGTTTAGTGGTTTGGTCTGTATAACTGTTCATTGTTGTATCTGGTGTACACATAATTTCCTCTTAGTTTGCTAGTCTGTTTTTTTTTTGGTTTATAATATGATGTACAATATTAACTATACCATCCGTGACATTTCAGTTAACTATATGACATATTCACCATAACATTTCAGTTAACAATATGACATAGTCACTGTAACATTTCTTCATAATATTACAGTTTACAATATGGCATATTTACCATGATAACATTACAGTTTACAATATAACATATTTTTTATAACATGTCTTCATGACATTTCAGTTTATGATATAATGGATTCATCATACCATTTCTTTATAACATTACAGTTTACAATATAACATATTCACCATGAATAATATGACATATTCACCATACCGTTTCTTCATAAATTTTCAGTTTATAATATGACATGTTCACCACATCATTTTTCATATTTTAGTTTGTAATATGACATATTCACCATACCATTTCTTCATGACATTACTGTTTGTAATATGACATATTCACCATATCATTTTTCATATTTTAGTTTGCAATATGACATATTCACCATACCATTTCTTCATGACATTACAGTTTGTAATATGACACATTCACCATATCATTTTTTCATATTTTAGTTTGTAATATGACATATTCACCATACCATTTCTTCATGACATTACAGTTTGTATTATGACATATTCACCATATCATTTTTCATATTTTAGTTTGCAATATGACATATTCAACATATGATTTCTTCATAACATTTCAGTTTATAGTGTTACATATTCATCTTGCCATTTCTTCATCAAGGACAGAAATACCATATAAATTGGTTAACCATACAATACAGTCACTTTTATCATGTTATAAAAATATTATAAGTTAAAGCTTTTGTCATTATTCTTAATGGATGTAAGATTACTTCCCTTTTGTAAGGGGTTTCATTAGTTTGGGTTGACAGCTTTGGTCTGTGTCTAACAAAAGAGATATGAAAATGTAGTTAGAATTGGCCATCTTCTTATTTCATGCTAGTCATAACAACATTAGGAATAGTATTTGTGCTAGTTTGTGTAATTTCCATAATAGTTGTTGAATCCGTATTTTGATATTTTTTTGGAGGCTTGGCTGGTTAAGCACTGTGTTATAAAAATACATTTTATTCAGCGAAATTTCATTTCAGATTTTTGTTAACTTACACAATTATTGTAAGGACTCTGAAACTTTGGGTATTAAATTTTATGATGGCTTTTTTTTATAAGACTTTTGTCATTTTAGAGGTAATATAAGTGTGTTCAGTAGCCTTGCCATTTAAAAGTCAGTATAAGCCTTATACATGTTTTCAACAGGCTATATTTTTGATTGACCTGACACTTTATACATGCTTTCAACAGACTATATTTTTTGATTGACCTGACACTGTCATTAAACAAAATTGCAGACATTATTTCCAAGTACAGATGCTAGTATTCCTCAGTTATTTTTTTTTTTCTGGTAATAACAGACACCTGTAACTAAGTCATTTCAGTAAACTCCAATTGTAGTGTTGAATAGGGAAAAAATGCATTAGTTCAGTGTTGGAAAAAATTCAAATTCCACCTGAAAACAATCATAGAATAAGGTTGTTATAATAACTGGTCATAACCTAGAAAATAGAGTGGGAAATTATTGTAGGCGATATTTTCCTAGCGATTTTTTTCTTCATTGTCGATGTCATTGTAAGTGTATGTCTTCAGTGTCAACATTGTTGCTGGTGTTACCTTAATTTCTTTATTGTCAACATGCTTGTTTGTGTTACTTTTATGTCTTCAGTGTCAACATATTTGCTGGCTTTACCTTTATGTCTTCAGTGTCAACATTGTTGTTCATGTTACCTTTATGATATCAGTTTTAACATGGTTGCTGATGTTACCTTTATGTCCTCAATGTCAACATGGTTGCTTATTTTACCTTTATGTCCTCATTGTCAACATGGTTCTTGGTGTTACCTTTATGTCCTCAATGTCAACATGGTTGCTTATTTTACCTTTCTGTCCTCATTGTCAACATGGTTCTTGGTGTTACCTTTATGTCCTCAATGTCAACATGGTTGCTGATTTTACCTTTATGTCCTCAATGTCAGCATGGTTGCTGATGTTACCATTATGTCCTCAATGTCAACATGGTTGCTGATGTTACCTTTATGTCCTCAATGTCAACATGGTTGCTTATTTTACCTTTCTGTCCTCATTGTCAACATGGTTCTTGGTGTTACCTTTATGTCCTCTATGTCAACATGGTTGCTTATTTTACCTTTATGTCCTCAATGTCAATATGGTTGCTGATGATACCATTATATCCTCAATGTCAACATGGTTGCTGATGTTACCTTTATGTCCTCATTGTCATGTCCTCATTGTCAACATGGTTGCTGGTGTTACCTTTTTGAAGTTAGTGTCAACATGGTTGCTGATATTACCTTTATGTTCTCATTGTCAACATGGTTGTTGGTGTTACCTTTATGTCCTGAATGTCAACATGGTTGTTGGTGTTACCGTTATGAAGCCAGTGTCAACATGGTTGCTGATGTTACCTTTATGTCCTCAATGTCAACATGGTTGTTGGTGTTACCGTTATGAAGCCAGTGTCAACATGGTTGCTGATGTTACCTTTATGTCCTCAATGTCAACATGGTTGCTGATGTTACCTTTATGTCCTCAATGCTAACATGGTTGCTGGTGTTACCTTTATGTTTTCAATGTCAGCATGGTTGCTGATATCGCCTTTATGTCCTCATTGTCAACATGGTTCTTGGTGTTACTTTTGTGTCCTCAATGTCAACATGGTTGCTGATGTTACCTTTATGTCCTCAGTTTCAACATGGTTGTTCATGTTACCTTTATGTCCTCAAAATCAACATGGTTGGTGGTGTTACCTTTATGTCCTCAATGTCAACATGGTTGCTGATGTTGCATTTATGTCCTCATTGTCAACATGGTTGCTGATGTTACCTTTATGTCCTCAATGTCAACATGGTTGCTGGTGTTACCTTTATGTCCTGAATGTCAACATGGTTGTTGATGTTACCTTTATGCCCTGAATGTCAACATGGTTGCTGGTGTTACATTTATGAAGTCAGTGTCAACATGGTTGCTGATGTTACCTTTATGTCTTCAATATCAATATGGTTGCTGATGTTGCCTTTATGTCCTCACTGTCAACATGGTTGCTGATGTTACCTTTATGTCCTCAATGTCAACATGGTTGCTGATGTTACCTTTATGTCCTCAATGTCAACATGGTTGCTGATGTTACATTTAGGGGTTAAATACATTTTCAGATGATTACATAGTTGTAATTGTTGCTGGTGATGCCTTTTGGAGTTTACATCAACATTGTTGTAAAAGTTAATTTTATGGAATATATTTCTTAGGAGCCATAAATGATTAGAGATTCAAACTTTATTGTTTCATGTTTTTCTCCCTGGTGATCTTCAAATTGGGAATAAATCAACTGCATTTGAGTACAGAGCTTTATGACATGTAAATGGAATAAAAATTTCAAATTAAGTCACTTTGTCTTAAATCTCTGAAGTGCTGTAAAGTCTGGTACAAGATTTATTAGATTCTAAATTGTTATGAAACCTGTATTCCCTGAGCAGGTAACATATAAATGTTATTTAAAGTTTTGGAGATTTGATAATAGCTGAACATAGATTTACCCTTCAGTTATATATATTACAGATATCTGTGTGGATTTGATTTAATATATATTGTCTGCAATGTGAATTATTAAGGATATACAGGACTAACTGCAGCTACATGTATTTATGAACTGTAAGTCTACTTCAGTCTTTGTATGGAAGAAATATTTTCTAGATGACATCGTGCTTTTGACAGATTTTGAAAATTTAATCTTTCTAGGATACAGCTACAACATTGATGAATGTAAAATTTGGATAAATATTCTGGATCAGAATATCTTTTCAGATATATATTTATATATCACTGCATGTAGTCGAAGTACATTACCTATATAAAACTGTGGCAAAAGGAAACACAGAGGTGGCTAATTTTGACAAGAAATGTCAGTTTCTGTAGAAAGAATTGTTACTTTTTCATTTACTTTGCATTAAAAAAAACAAATATGTCTTGCAAGTCTTGTTTGAAATCTTCGAGTTTGTACCCAGAAATAAAAATGTATCCTACAATTAAATGTCAGAGAACAGACTATATTCTTTGGTCACATCTAATGACAAAATGTTATGCAACATAATTTTACAACAGTTTCTAATCATGCCAGTTGTCCTTGTTTCCCCAAAAAGCCAAATTTGTGCTGAACACATGACAAGGTTTGGAGACAATACTCACTGCATGGATAGAATTTAGAACAAGCCTACTAAACTTTATAAGATATAAGAATTATTGTAAATGTTTCTTAAAGCTATGGACAGCTGTGGATACTTGTTGATCAGGTTTAAACCAAGACTTGAAATATGATAGATGTGGGTTACTTTTTGTCAGATTTTCAGGTGATAATTAATATTAGAGAGATGAAATCCTTTTTAAAGGTAGATCTGACACTTAAAGTCCTTACTGGAAATGGAAAATGGATTTACCTGCAAATCACATGATATTCCATATTTATTTCCATTATGGGTATGACATGGCATAAAACAATTATTATATTGAATGATGAGACATCAATGATACAAGGTAATGTCACAATGATTTTAATCCTGAGGTACTAGTGAAACCTACTTCCACCTTTACTTTAATATACCACTGCCACTGCAAAACCGTCACTGGCACATAAACTGTCATCACCGCACAAAATTATAACCACAACTTCAAAATTGTCACCACCATAAAAAAAACTACCACCACCACTACAAAACTACCACTGGCACATAAACTGCTATCTTCACATGAAACTGCAACCACAACTTCAAAACTGTCACCACCATAAAAAGTTACCAATACCAGATAAGACTGCCACCACGGCATAAATCTAACATTAATTTCTTAATCTTTAACATTTTCAATTGTTGACATCTAAAAATGATTTAAATCTTGCCTGTCAAATAAAATGAGTTTTCAAATGAAGAAGAATTATTGTTGTGATCTTATTAATGATATAAAAGACTTGCATTCAAATTTTGATTAATTGGGTCGATCATGATATACTGTCATTTTTATGTTTTATGGTAGATTTTGTACCAATACATATGTATTTATTAACTCACTCTGAAAGATATGGTTCTGTTTTAAACAGCTTTCTGTTGAAATTTTAGAACTTAAGAAGCTTAAATTTGATGTGTTATAATTAACAATCATTATACTATCACATTAGTGTAATGATGGAATACCTAAACAAACAACGTCTGAGGATTGTCGAGCATGTGGTTATAAAATGAAAAATTTGTGTGTATGCAGTTACAGTGATTTTGACAGCACAATTGTTGTTACTTTTAAGAGTTTAAATCATGAATTATGATTAAACATGTGGATTATAGGAACCAGCTGTAAATAATGGCAGAAACAATTTTATCACAGGACCACAGTATTGTTTTATCACCATTTGGGTAAGAGACATTTTATTTATTTATTTATTTATTTATTTATTTATTTATTCATTTTTTCATTCATTCATTATTTTATTTTATTTTATTTTATTTTTTAATTAAATTTTATAATTTGTTTTTTTATTTTCTTAAAACAGAACATTTTCAGTCATTCAATTGATCCTTTTAAGTTGTATTTTATTATAATGGACACGGAAGATTTTATTATAATACGTGTAATTGTTTGTCATTTAAGAGAGATTGATTGATTGATTGATTGATTGATTGATTGATTGAGTGAGTGAGTGAGTGAGTGAAATACATGAGAATGATTTATTATAAATTGAAACTCCAGTTTTCATAGGATTCAATCTGATACTCGTAAAAAATTAACATGCATAAAAAAAGAAAATTTTAACTGATGATAAAATACATACAAAACGCTGATTTTAAATGATAGTATTTAAATCAAATTATCACTCTTTTAATAAGCCTCTTGTTTCTGATAAATATTAATTTTCCAGGAACTGTTAAAGTGTTACTGCTAAGTTAATTCCAATGGTGAAATTTGACTGTGACGTCAACAAAGACAATCAGGGTGTGGTCATGACGTTTGAGTATAGTCAGTTTATTATTGCACATTAGTATTTGGTTTTGGTATCTTTGAAAAATAATTTTAGTTGTATAAATTATCTCAAAATGATTATTAGAATGATTGAGATGGAACAAATTATTCACAAATTGTGGTTAAAAAGAAATATTCTTGTAAACTATATATGTACTGTTAATTTGGTAAATTTTAATGGGTTTTCTGTGTATCTTATTAATAAAGTGTCAATCATGTATGGCACTCATGTCCGACCAGCTGGATCACACAAAAAACCCAGCAGGAAATTGGATTTTCAGTTGTCTACCTTGAAGCATTTATCAATACATAAAACAATTAATCAGCTTTATATCCATGGAATTTTTGTAGTACTTCATACATACAAATTGAATATAATTTTAAAAAAGCCATGGGACATTTTTGTCATTTGAATATCAAATTATATCTGTGGTACTTAATGACATGAAGAAAAAATTACCTCCCTTTTGTTTAAAATCATTTTTGCTGGATGCTTGGTTATGGAACATGTACATTATATTTTCTTTTTTTCTTCTATTTGCTAATATAAAGCAAGCTTTTGTGTTTTTGAAAGTCAGATGTTACTGAATTCTAAATAAATTCATATATAATAATGTAAAAATACATTGAGAAGGCAAAGTCTATGAAACTTTTATTTGATCCTGAGATTGTCACTAACAGGTTCTGGGACTGGGTCCTTAGTTGCCAAATGGTTTAAAGCATTAGCTAATGGATCACAGTGCCTCTTACCATCTAGGTTTACATCCCAAGTAGGCAGACCCTTATGTAAGAAAACTTGCCAGTTTTTGAAACTTTGTGATTTCCTCAGGGCCTTGATGTTTCCTTAACAATCCTGAGATTGATTGAATGAATTAATTGTTTTACATCCCAGTTAAGATTATTTTACTTATATCAAGGTGTTGCCAGCTATAGGTGAAGTGGCAGAAATTTTAACCTTTGCTATATGCAAAAGGCAATGTGCATGGAGGTTCTCTAACGAGTCACAGGTGCCATGAAAAGGGACATCGGTTTTTAAGGTCTCCACCTCAATATAAGTGAAAAGTCTGGACTTGGGCATAAAACAAATATATTCCACTCCACTTCTCTCTCAGATACCTAACTTATTGTAATATTGTTCTAAACTTGATTTCACAACTATAAGACAGTGTAATAACTTCCAAGTTACACACTGTATTACTTCCATAACCAACTTTATTTTTATTAGAAGTTTTGTTTTTTTTATATTGTAACACTGTAAAATGTCTGTTGCATAATAAATTAAATAGTTTGTTGACCTGTATGAAGATGTGATACATTCTGTGTCATATTTGATTCTTTACAGCATAATGATGAACAGAAGTCATTTTTCAGTGAAAAAAGTATTTATACAATCTATGAAGTATTAACTCTCAACATACTTACGCATACAGTAAATTGTGATCATCATTTGGTTTTGGACCAAAAACGTAAAAAATATTTTTCAGATAGAAAATAATTGAAGTACTGTGCTGATGACTTTGATCCAGATATTGAATGTGTCTGATCAAAAAATATTTGTGGAATTTTTTTGGCTTTAAGTATGTATATATTTCACTGTCTGATGACATTGATGGATAAAAAAAATAATTTTCCAAACCCTTATGATTATTCTTTATGATTTAACACCTAATAATGTCCATGCCAATGATAATGTTTATATAAAGCAGACATTAATACAAGCCAATTCATTTATATATTATATATTGAATTTTACCCAGTATGATGCACATAGATTTAATGCCTCTTTATATGCAATATCATATACATCAATATCATTGTCTCCAGAAAGGTGCCTCTTTAGTAGTTGGAGTGGCCTAAAGCACCGGCTAATGAATAGCACATCATTTCAATGCTTAGAGTCAATTCCCACACAGGGATGATCAGAGTTTGAGAATGATTGTTGGCTTACTTGTCAAAGGTCCATAATGTTGTTTCATTGTCCAACCAAGAACTGACACATGCTGTCTCAATAATTTAAAATATATACAACATATATATAATATTGTAATATATATATATATATATATATATATAAGCATAAGCTCATCACAGGTTTATAAACTGGATCCCATATTGGGGTAGGATAGAAAAATTTTCTTCTTGAAAACACATAAATTCTTGTCTTTTGGGTGAGAAAAATATTTTCTTTATTAGAAGAAACAGGAGTCATAATTTGTTCTTGTGATGTAACCCTCAGATTTGAGTAGGATAGTGCAATTTAAAGCATTTTCTGCTGGACATAAAACAGTACATTTTCCCATTGATCATGTAAATTTGAACATAATCTTATGTCTTATTGTCTTACAATAAACCTTATTTTCTTGTAAAATTTACTAGTTACCATGACAATCAGCTGGTGTATAAAAGTGCAGGTTTGATTTTTATTGTCACATCGATATATATATGGTGAGTACATGTATAACTTGCTTAATGACATAATAAAATCTATTCCAATAATGTATCATAAAAACTTAATTTATTGCAAGTTTAGGAACTGTGTCACTGAATTATTCCTACTTCATTGACCAAATGATAAAATAAACTCAATTATGTCATGGCCATTGCTCAGGCATTTATAACTCCCAAGACATTACTATCACAACACAGTCCCACTGGAAAACAATAATGTATACAAGTTTCACAATATACTAATGTGGCAAACTAACGTAAATGAATTTTTAATAAGGATTTGTAATACCATTATTATCAGTTCAGGTTTAAATGTTTGTACTCAATGACTTGATTGATAGACATGACAAAATAGTAAAAATGTCAATAATGTCAATAAAAAGAAAAATTTTTCATCTAACCAGACATAAAAAAGGGGACGAAAAAAGAGTTGTATGCTTCAGCGATGGCAAGTTGGAACTCTTCAATGATTACTTATATATATATACATATATGTTTAAATAAGAGGTCATCAGTTATTATAATAAGTCAAAAACTCATTCTGATGACCTTTTGCAATCATGTTTTGTCCACTGTTTTTCATAGTGAGACCTGTACTATTATGGCAAATTTGACGTCTTCTCTGGAACCAATAAATACATTAAAGCAAAACTTGATAGGAATGAATTCCATGCCTGAAGACCTTTCAGGTTAGTGATTTAATCAACCTTGACCTTGACTAAAGGTCACAGTTACCTTTAAAAGTAAAACTTTTAATCATTTTCTTGTGATGAACTGAAAGCTACAGAAGCTTGAGACTGTATGAATAGCATAAGGGCCTAAATAACTGCCTAGCTCAGCAAGTTTCTTGACCTTGACTTCTGTTTAAAATCAAAATTGCTTTATTAAGAAATCTTTAAACACAGTTTTTGGTCATTAACTGAAAAAGTTTGCTGTGGTTTAAGATGTATTTGAGGTTACGTCCAAGATTGTAGAAGATCAGTTTTTTAATTGAACAAAATGTTTTGCATTTACTTAAATAACTAAAATGAATACATTTAGGTTTTTAAAAATCACAAACTGTTCTTGATAAAGAGGAAAATAAAATCTATGAGATTTTTTTTTTTTTTTTGGAAATTCATTAAATACCCAAATGCACCATCTGTTCTTGTATATATTCCAAATAATGTCACAGATTTAAACTTATGACAAATAATTACAACATGTAAAAAACTGTTTCTTAGGCATGTTAGGTGTGTCCATTGATTTTGTTATACAGAATAGCATATTATGTATACTTCCTGTGACAAATAATTTACATATGGGGATAGCATTGGTTCCCCTTCAGATGAAAAATATCTCAAAGGACAGTTTTTATTTCTCTATGAAGCAGAAAAATTATTCAATAACAAACTTTATAATTGCAAAAATTATGAGGCATTTTCATT
Organism: Tegillarca granosa; assembly: GCA_029721355.1. NCBI lineage: Eukaryota > Metazoa > Mollusca > Bivalvia > Arcoida > Arcidae > Tegillarca > Tegillarca granosa. Next base: position 37,360,863 of record CM056601.1, on the reverse strand, counting down.
TTGTATACTTTTTCTGTGTTATGATACAGAAGAGATGATTAAGAATCCTCACTGCTAAATACCATACATGTTTTGCATCAGTGTTGGTTTAGCTGGAGGCATCTCGGTAAAAGCATATTGTTTTGACAATCTAAAACACATATGTTGTCTGAATCTATTGTAAAAAAGGGTCAGGATTAAGTTATCTGGTGTTTGAGAAGTTACCTTGATCAAGTTAAAGCTGATTAACAGGTGTCTAAAACAGTTCAGTATTACTGGTAATTGGAATCTATGTAAACATGTATTGTGTCATGGCTAAAACAAAACATATGATCTATTTATTGGCATTTTGAACTTGGAGTATTAAAATACCACCTGTTGTGTAAGTATAGGGTACCATCAATCAATAAAACACTTTGTTCTAAACACATCTTCCTGTTTTAAGGTAATTACAACCCTACTGGGAAATATGTTAAAAACCAAAGTACTATAAACAAGATAAGACTTTCATTATCTCTGGTTCTGTAGAGATAAATATGCATTTGAATAATTGTATTTAAACAAAGGCAATGTGTTCAAGTTTTTTTTAATAATCTTGTCTACAATTATGAAAAAATCCTAATAGTATTCATTCCGATTTGTTTGGTTATGAAGTTGTTTATATTGTACAGTGTAACTTCCGAAAACCGACACCTCTAAATACCGACAACCTCCATAAACCGACATTGTCTGCCCGGGACGGATTTATTCTTATATAAATGATGTAATAAAAACTTCCAAAAACCGACACCTCCGTATTCCGAACACCGACATATTTTGTCAGTCCAAATCGGTTTCTTTAACAGTAAATAAACTTCCAAATACCGACATTACCTGTGGAACAAATAATGTTTGAATGGTCACGAATGACTGCACGTGATGAGAACTCATATTACCGCGGGCTATGTATAACACCTGTTTACCTACGGTCGATGTTTACTAAATACATTAACTTATTAATTATAATTATTATTATTATTATGTATCTGTACCGTATGTAATTTTAAAATAAACAAACGTGTTTAAAACGTTTTATTAAAATTTGCGTTGTTTATATTTTAAAAAAAAACAGAAGTCGGATGCCGAAAAGCTGCGTGATGTTTTTAGATGCAAGGCAAAACAATACAGCTTTTTCTTTTTTTTTTTTAAATCTGAATGATTGATATGACCTCTTCTTCTCGGGCGAGAAAAATAAAATAAAATAACACAAACTTGAGTACTGTTAGCAGGGCCCGATCATGGTAAACGATAAGAACTACGTATTACAACTACGATGACAATGTATGCACATTGTTTTATTGTTCAATTTGTTTAATATAAAAATAAAATATAAATAACATTTAAAATATCACTTTACACGATGTAAGTGTTAACAAACACGATCGAATCCACACACATGAATACATTATAATAGCAATATCCGGTAATTGACTGAATTCTGACCTGGTAACGGACTGGAACGAACCGGATTCGAATCCGTTTTTTCAAACTCCTGAAAACCGACACCTCTGTAAACCGACCAAAATGACCGGTCCCGTGGAGTGTCGGTTTACGGAAGTTTCACTGTATATGTATTAAGACTTTCTCTTGTGTGTGATATTAACTCTCTTGTGTATTTATAATCACAAATCAGCTAAAAGCACAACTCTTTTTATAATGTCTCATACTGTCTCATATATCTAAAGAAGTTGAATTTCTCAGTAATCAACTTCTGTGACTTTCATATAAAATGTATTAGTTAACTATCATAACAGGGAGTAATATTCTTCTACCTGTATTTACTGTTGTTTTAGGTTGCCATAGTGATGAATTTGTTTTTTACTAGACTAAGTGTTTATATTCTTAAATGATTAAAATTATCTGTTTCCTTGCCAACAACATGCTTCCTAAACATTATTTTTTTGTCTTAGTGATATTCAAAATCCTTGTGTATCACATTTTATTATATTCCATTTACAGGTAATAACTTAAAATCTGTTTGCTATCAATGATGTAAATTTATTAATATTGTAAAGTAAAAATTGAATTTCTGTTAAGTCCTTTTTTATAATTTTTTCTAGAAACAGTTGAAAACTAACTATAAAGAGAATTTGTCTGGTGGTGTTATTATTCTGAAAGTGAAAATTATAATCTTAAGCCTTAATATGACTTGAAACTGCACAATCAGTCTTAAAGGATACTTGTAAGATGATAAATTAATTTTTCATATAACCCCCCCCCCCCCCCCCCCCCCCCCCCCCCTATTCCTTGCTTCCTCCTAGGATTTTAGTTTTTTAGTTTCTTGGGCTTGAAACATTTTATTTAAAACCCAGTGGAATTTAACCTGTAATAATGCACTATACTTATCCAAATAAAAATAAGTGTTTCAGACTTAGTGAATATTACTTAGCATGTACAATCGTCTAGCGAAGTGCTGGCACTCAAACTTACTTAGACTTGATATTAGCTGTATTTGTATGTGTTTTTATGCTGCCTCATAACAGGGTTAATTAACTTATAGAAAAAGCAATAATAATGATAATAATGTTTCTTTTTCTAATTTCAGACTGTTAGACAAGTTGTTAGTGGTTTGTCCTAATGTAGATTATTGTGAAGAAGTATTACCTAGATCTGAGTTAGAGGCACATTTGTTACATAGGTAAGTAAACCTAGATCTGGGTTAGAAGTACATTTGTTGCATAGGTAAGTATCTCTAGATCTGAGTTAGAAGCACATTTGTTACATAGGTAAGTATACCTAGATCTGAGTTAGAAGCACATTTGTTACATAGGTAAGTAAACCTAGATCTGGGTTAGAAGTACATTTGTTACAAAGGTAAGTATACCTAGATCTGAGTTAGAAGCACATTTGTTACATAGGTAAGTATACCTAGATCTGAGCATTTGTTACATAGGTAAGTAAACCTAGATTTGAGTTAGAAGCATGTTTGTTACATAGGTAAATATACCTAGATCTGAGTTAGAAGCACATTTGTTACATAGGTAAGTATGCCTAGATCTGAGTTAGAAGCACATTTGTTACATAGGTAAGTATCTCTAGATCTGAGTTAGAAGCATGTTTGTTACATAGGTAAGTATCTCTAGATCTGAGTTAGAAGCATGTTTGTTACATAGGTAAGTATACCTAGATCTGAGTTAGAAGCACATTTGTTACATAGGTAAGTATACCTAGATCTGAGTTAGAATCACATTTGTTACATAGGTAAGTATCTCTAGATCTGAGTTAGAAGCACATCAGTGTTACATATTAGGTAAGTATCTCTAGATCTGAGTTAGAAGCATGTTTGTTACATAGGTTAGTATCTCTAGATCTGAGTTAGAAGCATGTTTGTTACATAGGTAAGTATAGCTAGATCTGAATTAGAAGCACATCAGTGTTACATATTAGGTAAGTATCTCTAGATCTGAGTTAGAAGTACATTTGTTACATAGGTAAGTATCTCTAGATCTGAGAAGTACATTTGTAGCATAGGTAAGTATACCTTATTTCTTTTTATTCAATTTGAAACACATGTTTTCCTAAATCAGAGTTAGAAGCACATTTGTTAAAAAAGGTCAAAATACCTAAATCTGAGTCATTAACATATTTGAAAAAAAACCCAGTTTATTATGCCAAAGTTAGAAGCACATTTGTATGTAGTTTGACATAAGTGAGAAGCTAGATGCTAGTCTTTAGCACTTTTTAAAAGGTCAGTATACCCCCTTAGCAAGTAGGTGTATCTAGTTCTGAGTAAGAAACAGGTAAGTATACTTAGATCTGAGTTAGAGGCAAATTTGTTACATAGGACAGTAACTTATGAAAAAGCTTAGACAGCTGGAGGACAGAGTCATTCTGATATTACTGTACTGTTCCTTTCTAAAATAAATAATTGACATCAATACATGGTGTCTTTGTTTAATCAAAGTGTGACAATCACTTGTTGTATTTTGCCAACTAATAAACCATTATGCTTTGTCTCGATTTTGTTAGCACAAAGGACTCTGGAAAGATAAGTGAGTACCAGTAATGACCACTCAATGATCTGCGATATTGCCACTCATGATCAGCTAAGCAGTATTAAAATGACAGTCAATCAATTTGTATTTTTTGTTAGTGCATGGAATTACATATCAGTTATAGGGAAGCCATGAGGTCAGTTAGATATAGAAAAATGCTGAAGTTATCATACAAACATGCTCACCTCCTGTCAGTTCAGTTTATGATGAATTTCACAAAAATTATTTTGTAGTTGATCATTTTCCAACCAAAAAGTTTTTAGTTTGAGCTTTTTTAAATGTTTATTCATGGGACCTTGATGTTTTCTTTTCAAAAAAGCCACCATTATTTTATAATTTTAACTGTAATTATATGCTTAGTCAGAAGTAGATTACATGAAAATGTTTACTTGGTATTTAATTTTGTCTAAACACAAATATAATTAGAATAAATCTCCGCTAATTAAAGCAATATTAACTAAAACTGAGTCAGACACAAGGCCATCCAGTTACGGAGTTCAATACAGATTTGTACAACTTCAGCTTAGTATAAGTCAGTATATCTAATTATGGGATAGAAGCACATTTGTTACACAGATCAGAATACCTGGACATGGGCAAGTAAGCTAAGATCTGAGTAAGAGCCATATTATTTGCACAGGTAATTTTACCTGGACATGGGCAAGTAAGCTCAGATCTGAATAAGAACCATATTAGTTGCACAGGCAATTTTATCTGGACATGGTACAGCAAGCTCAGATCTGAGTAAAAACCACATTGATTCGTTGCACAGGTAATGTTATCTGGAGATGGGTCAATTAGCTCAGATTAAGAACCATGTTAGTTACACAATTGTTATTTCAGGCAAAGGTCATTAATAGCTCAGAATAGAGCAAGAAGCACATTTGTTATACATGTCCATATTCCTGGGCAAGGGCCAGTAATCTCAGATCTTATTATAAAAAACATGTTTGTAACACAGGTCATTTACCTGGATTTGGGCCAGTAAGTGCAGATCTAAGTAAGAAGCACATTTGATATCCCATTATCATCTCCTTCAAATGTTTTTATTGAATCCTCTAAGTTCTCTCTAAATTTGACTGGAGTGAAGGTGTATATTTTAAAGCTAAATAAGAATTTGATGTGTTTTAAGTTTAGTGATTGCTGTAATATAATTTGTACTTTACAGATGTCGAGGAGCTGTTACAAAATGTATTAAGTCAAGTTTAGGATGTACATTTCAAGGTCCAAGAAGTGCTTTACAAAGTCACCTTTGGGAATGTCCCTTCAGGGATCAAGATGGAGGTAAGTGTCACACTGACACCTCTTTAAATAGGATAAAGATTAGATCAATATGGGCTGAATCTAGTTTTTGGTTGCCATTTTGAGTCATCAGTTATGAAATTTATTATAAAGTGTTATTCCTTTTAAGAGACTGGTGGAATTTAAGACAAAGTAGAACATATTATGTTTCAGGGTTTGCACACAACTGGATAAGTCATAAACATGTTGGATTTTCAATTTCCTGGAAGAGAAAATATCCAATAAAAAATACACATGTATCAGAATATTCTCTTGCTCTGAATTGTCTATTATTCTATAAATTCATTAACTCAGAACAATTAATATTTTTACTTGTGGGTTATATACTGACTATATTTTTTTTTTTTTTTCAACGTCCACAGCTGGGCATGTGTTTATTTTATGTCAGTTGACTGATTTTTTGGCCTAATTTGGAGCCTAAATTGGGCCCCATTCCAAATCACAAAAAGAGTAGAAATTTCTCAAATTTGAAACATAAATTCCCAATCATATTGAAAATTTCATTTTTTCGTATCTGGATCAGTGACTAAAAATAGTTACAAATAAAATTACCCCCTTGTAATTTCAAAAAAAAGTTGAAAATTTCATTTACATATTCAAAAAATATGGTGCTAAAAAATCTTGCTGTAAATTAATCAAATTTATTGTCCTGAAAGAGAAAATAAATACATTATTAAATGTGATTTGTATTTCAGTATAATTTATTATTTCATACACATCATTGTGAATTTTTTGGTGAAAAATTTTTTTTTGAAGGGGTGCGGGCGTTGCAACAAAAAAATTTCCCAATTTGTCTCAAAATGACGTGAAAATTCCCAATTGCACAGGCCCTGGCCCCTATTCCCAAAAATGGTAAAAAAAAAAAAAAAAGCAAACACTGGTTGACTGAGTTGTTACTTGACTCCATGAGATGTCATGTAAAAGTGCCTTAGGAGCAAATGGCTTCTGGGAGTGGAATTTGAATACACATGCATCCCCAGCAAAACCAGTATGTCATTTAATGTAATGTATTTGTTTTACTCACCTGTAGTTAGTAAAGAATAACTAGTGATGGCCTCGACATCCAAATTTAAAACAATTTAGCCGAGTCAAGTTTAGATCTAAGGTTGTTTACCAGTGTGATACTATGTTATTACGGTGTATTTTGTTTACTGACATTATTATGTAATACATATAAACTGTTATTTCATTAATATTTTCCTTTTTGTAGGTAAAAATCCTGTTGTAGATGGTGAAGTATCTACAATTGAAATCCAACGTAACCAGGCAGACCTTGGTATTAGTGTTGTTGGTGGCTGTGATACACCCTTGGTAAATTGATATAAGTCTTCATTTGTTTTGCAGTCATTGTGTAAATGGCTTTTTTCAGATTTTTAAATTCAAACAAAATATCTTCAATGAATTTATTTTTTAGTTAATTAGAATCACAGTTTAATTTGAATAAGTTTACAATGATCAAAGTTTTGTCATATAGTTTTAAAAACTTAAATTTTTTATTGGCTTTATTTTTAGTCATGTATTGTGATACAAGAAATATTTCCAGATGGAGTGATAGCCAAAGATGGGCGCTTATTACCAGGAGATCAAATTCTCGAGGTTTGTTATAATTCAGTCAGTACTAGAAGTGTTAATAATCAGAAAAATCAAGGAAAATTACCAGTGAAATAACTGTTTTTGTTTTTGTTGGTTTTTTTTTTTTTTTTTTTTGTTTATGGGTTTTTTTGTTTTGTTTTGTTTTGTTTTTGTTTTTGTTTTTTTTTTTTTTTTGGGGGGGGGGGGGGCTAGATATTGTGTTTCAATTCTGAAAATATCCAGCAATTGTTTGTAAAGGTGACATTGAAACAAAACCTTGTTGTTTTCATTACTCAGCAAAGATCGTTGATGTTATTCCTGCCTAAAATCTAGATTGTTACAGCTCTACAGTCATATTAACAAGGTCTTTAAAATGTATACAAGTTTGTTAGTTTTGACATATGACTATTGTTGTTGTGTTAAATAATTCTAAAGTAAATAGTTGATAGTTTTTGTTAAAAAGATAATTAATGTGGTCAAATTCTGAGAATGTCATAAATTGTTTGTAAATATGATACTGATTCAAAAACCAAAATCTTAATGTTAAACTTGTTCTTCCACCATTAATCAGCTTAAATCATTGATGTTATCCCTGCCCTAAATCCTGATTACCCAAAAGTAGAGAGTCAGTTGGAGTTATCTCACCTTTGTTTAGTTTCTTTGACAATTTTGCTCATGCGGAGAATGGGTATATTTCAGAAAAGGACTAAAATTTAGTAAAAAAGTTTTTCCCCTTATAACACTAACTGCTGTTGATTGTAATTTTATTTGGATTTTATAAAAGTATTAATGAAATAGGAGATTAATTTTTGAATATAAATATGTATGTACAATGACGAATTAGTTTAGCGATCAGCGATTTTCTCCCGGTTTTTAGATTTTTTTGCAATCTTGCCAAAATTTAATGGTTTTTGTCCTGGTTCTCCTGACTTCTGATTCTCCACCATATTTACTGAGGTGTAAACTTCTTTCAACCTACTCCATTTCACTCATAAGTTCTATTTGAATTTTACAATTTTACAGATTTTTTTTTCTCAGTATTTTATGATTTATATCTTTATATTGAAGGTAAATGGTGAAGATTTAACACAAGCTACTCATTATCAAGCTCAACAAGCATTATCTCATTATCATCCTGTATGCAGACTTACTGTTTACAGAGAAAAAGCAGAAGAAAATAGACCAATAGAAAAAGAAGGTGAGAATAAACGTGTCTATCTTACTCAGGGCTCAAAATAAGGGCGAAGTTAGGCGATAACTTCGCCCTGTTTCAGAAAACTTTTTCCGAAAAAGCGAAGTCGAAGTCGCCCTTATTTTTGGAACCATTATCGGGAACTCTGTTGTGTTAAGTTATCTAATCTAACGATAAAATCCAAGGTTTTCGGCTGCTGTCAACAAGTGAATTACAGGTGTCATGATGCATGTTAATTATTCTGATTGGTTGAGTAATTAGCGGATTAACACTTCACAAAAGGACTTCTTCCACCTGTCCACGCGCCTAAGATAATGGGCAGTTAATCAAAGACGTTTTACAGCCCGAGTATACATCGATTATCTGATACAGTATTCCTGCTGTTACGGATTTTCGGCGATATTTGTATGTGATCGCGCCTGTTATTTTTCATTGAAATTGAAAGTGATCAAAAACCACCGTGATATCAAAGACAGATAACTTATTTTCAAAATAAAATCCATTGTATAAACTTGAACACAAGTATCAACATCATAAAATGAGACATGTTTACAATGCCGCCATTTGACCAACTTATGAATTAGACAAATTTTATTGGTCAGGTCAAAGTTGAACAAAGTGATGCTTTTGGAATGTAAGGTGGTTCTTCTCTTTTCATAGATAAGACAACATCTCAAAAATTACGTTCACCAAGGAAAATTATTTTGTGAAAATATAAGTTTATTTTTAATAAAATAAACTATAAAAATTATTTAAACAATATTTTCATAATTTAATTTCACATAAAATTTATATCTGTTTAATGTTACATATGAAAAAAATTATAAACTGATTATAAACTGCTCACCTCTATTATCATTAATTATTAAAAAGAGTTCAAATACTTAAAACATAAATAAATATTTAAAATATTTATAATAAATACATAAATAATTAAATAAATAAAATTTTGAAACAAAATCAGGGTGAGATCTTGCTCCTGAAAAGTATGAGCAAAACTTAGCCAACTTTAACATTAAGGAGCCAGTTGATGACAAACTTAAGCAAATTATTAAAGATAGCACTTTTGCTTCCAATTTCAAGTGTGCCTTGTATAAGAGGTTTTTCCACTAAAAGCAGGATTTTATCAAAGTTTTTGACATTTTTTTCAAACAGTACATTAAATTATCTCATGCATATTTCTGAAGATGGGCCAGCATGTTGCAATGTCTATTGTGTAATACAAGACATAAAATGTTTGATCGCGACAGGACGACAGAAATTCCAATGTCGTGAATTGCGTTGCGCAAAAACTTCTCCCCGTTTTGAAAAACTTCTCCCTAACTTTGGCTGAGGGAGAAGTCACTTCTCCCTGTTTTAAAATCTAATTTGAGCCCTGTTACTGCTTGTCATTTTAAAAGAAATACTATTTAGGTAGAAACATTGATCTGTATAAACTTATATGGTATGATTTCTATGGTTTTGGTTTTATTTTAAGACATTTATGCTGCTAAAAGGAAAGTTTAGTCTTAAATGAAATAAGATTAACATATAGGTATTGTGTTTTATGGTGGATTCATCTTCTGATTGATTGACAATTCTAAAATAACAAATATTGGTACATGTTCAATATATCTACTTACACAACATAGGAGTGGATTAGATTAATGGTGTTTTATACCCAAGTCAAGATTCTTTCACTTATATCAAGGTGGTTAGTTCTGAAATGGAGGGAACTTTATCACCCTGAATAAAACCACTAACCTTTGACAAGCAAACTGACAAATTTTTATACTAGGATCTGACCAAGTCAAACACAAACTTAAGCTTTGAGAGGCGCTGTGATCTGTAAGCATTGGTTTTAGACCACTTGGCCATTGAGGCCTCTTTATACAATACAGTGCAACTTCCGAATACCGGCCTCGTATGGGACCGAGGAATTTGGCCGGTTTTCAGAGGGGCCGGTATTTAGAGGGCCTTATAAATCCGGTAGTCCGATCCGGTCCGAATCTCTTCCATTTCAGAAATTTATCAAACGGTGTATTGACAAAATACGTAAATGTCAATACATTCTCATAAGCATTGATCGTACCTGTAATTCTTGAACTTAACAAGTACCTAGTATATAAACCCCAAAAAGCTTACAAACTGGCAGATTATTACAAACAACTGTACGATATCCAAAACGGATACACGTGTGCTGCTTGTGTTAGTCAGGCATACAAGTTCATGTTTCCGGTTGAAAATGAAACAATTTATTTTTCAAAATATTTTTTTATTAATTGTTCAGGCTAATTACAACATATGAAGCAAAAATATTATCCAAATCACTTAAAACGAGGACCGATTCGTGAATTACAAGCCTGTCCTGTATCTCTAGTGACCGGTTTCCGGGTCGTGGTGACTGGAATGTTTTAATATTAAATAGTAATAGTATTGTTTAAAAAGTGTGTAAATAATAATAATAATAATAAAAAAAAAAAACAGAAAATAATGATGTTTTAAATAAAAAAAAATATTTCTTAATATATTTTGCATTGCGCGGGTGATATAAACATTATAATAAAACGTTTTCATCATATTCAAGTGAGGGGTACTTGACTGGTAAAAACCTCGAAATAAAGAAATTAAAACCATCAGAAAGACAATAATTGCAATAATTAGATTATCGAACAATAAAAGAAACAGATTAAAATTAATTCAATTATTTATTCAAGTATATCTGAACAGGTAATCCTGTCTACCAGTACAATGATGAGCGCATTACAATACCGTTGTTTTTTCAGTAATCGGATTAGCAGCTGTCCGTTACGGTTCATTGATGCATTGCGACTCCCAAAGGCCGGTTTTCGGAAGTAAATTATTAAGATGTTACATGATTTCGGCACTTAAAAAAGGCCGGTATTCGGAATTCAGAGGGACCGGTTTATGGAAGTTTATTTTAATATAAACAAAGAAGGATAAATTCGGGACCGGTCTGGCGTGTTCGGTATGTGGAGGTGATCGGTTTTTAGAAGGGCCGGTTTTCGGAAGTTGCACTGTATAGTAATTGGAGCAACAATGAGCTGTGTTTATGGATACAATTAATATGTACAGCCAAACCTGAATAAACTGAACTGAATCGGAGCATACCATTAATATTATTTGTTAAATCAACCTTTGTAAACATAAAACTGTCTCATCCAAACAGAAACGTTTAAGTCCCTGTGTAGCCTGGTTCCTGTGTACCAAACCTAATATAATCTGTGATTATTATCATTTCAGAGATATTGAAAATAACTCTAAGTAAAGTCAAGGGGAAACAACTGGGTATCAAACTTGTTGGCAAAAGGTAAACATTTTATTTTTAATATTAGAAATATGAGTTATTTTTTCAATAAAAAATAAGTTCATGTTTTTATGTTATTTTTTATTGTTTATTATTTCTTAAAGTTAATAGTGGAACAAATTTCTTGTTGTAAAGAGCGTCTGGCCCTGTTTGTGAAAGCCCTGTGTTTTAAAAATAAGTATACAAATGTCTCATTTATTCTAAACGAATACAACTTTTTTTAAGCAAAACAGTATTATCCAAAACTTGTCTTTCACTTTGATTTTGTCAATATTAAGTAGCTATTACTGAATTAAGACATTCTATATTTTGGATCCTGCTCAGGCCTTCACAAACGCCGATTTTTGGCAAAAAACGCCGATTCAGACTTAAAAAAGCTGAATGAAAAATATCCGAATCAGCTTTTTTCCCCATAATGGTAAGACAAAATCTGATTAAAAATTCTTTCATGCCGGCTTGTTAACAATTAAAATTACTCAGGACAGTGTCACGATTCACTGAATTTCCCTATTCACAGGTAATTAATTACCTAATACCTTACAAGTTAATTGATTACCAGTGGCTTCACCTGTATACAAAAACATACACGTGCCTGATCGATCCGTTATAGATAGTTAATAACCTCCCCTGAATTCTATATACAAGAACTGACTAGATTGATAACGACCGTTTTTGGGGTTAACAACAACATGATCACAGCATTACACGTGGTTTTTGTATATGTTATATGTCTATCAATTTTAAGTTACCAGTGATGTGATTTTTGCAAGATATTAATAAGCGATATTTATGAACATTTATCTATATAGGCGACACTGTCACACATCAACTTATAATTTATAATGACAGATATCCCGAAGTACCAAACAGAATTCAGTTTAACTGTTTATTGACGTTTTGTTGCATTGCCAATGACTGGACAGTTATGGAAAGATAAAAGCAATATGTTAACACCATATTTTCAAATAAAAATTTAATGTTTATATCTTTACCTATCTGATGTGTGTTTATTAAAAAAAACAAAATTGTTCCGGGGCGGGCGGAGGGGGGTACCCTTTGCCTACCGCCGATTGACCGTACCGGCGCTTGTGGAGCCCTGATCCTGCTGTTAGTGAATTATTTGTTTCTTCTTTTATTAAATATCTAATAAAAAGAGAATCAACACCCTCAATTGTGGCTGGCGTTGGAGTCTGTTGGTGGATCCTAATGGATTCAGTAAAGTTCTGAGGTATTAAACTATATCTTAAATCACAGAAAACTCAACACTTTACAGACTGCTGTGGTATTTATTATGGTATTATCATTCAACATGTTTTGCCATGTTAGAATAGTGTCATCTGGAATGTGTTTTTAGATATTCTTTTATTAAAGTACAATTTTCTTTTGATATTTCAGGATAGCAGCTGGTGTTTTTATTCTCAATTTAGTAAGTACAAATAGTTAAATGTATAGAATTTTAATGTTACTTGATAATAAAAATATAATCAATAATTTCCTTTATTTTAACTTTGAAGAGAGTGGAGTGGAGTAATGGTGTTTTACACCCCAGTCAAGATTCTTTCACTTATTTCGAGGCGGTCAGTTCTGGGATGGTGAAGGAAACCGGAGTACCCGGAGAAAACCACTGACCTTCGGCAAGCGAACTTACAAACTTTCTCACACTAGGATCTGTCCCGAGTGGGATTCGAACCTAGGCGGTTAGAGGGGCTGTGATCCGTAAGCACTCGCTTTAGACCACTCGGCCACCGAGGTCCCATTTAACTTTGAAGAATGCACAGATCTAATTTGAAGAAATATGTGACGAGCTTGTTGTTTATAAGTGATGTTTTACACGACATGTAAATAACAAATTTTTTATTCCTTGGGATATAGGTAGATGCTGATTAATTCAATCATAATAAAATGAAATCCAAATTATTTAAACTCATGGATAACTTTTTTACTTCTTTGTTCCATTTTTAGTATGACAGCTGGGTATTACCTCCCCTGATAATAATTATAAAAATATATAATCACAAGGTTAAATTTAGACAGTGTTTCTTTGTTTACTCTGGTATATCTGTGTATTTCTGTTTCCATCATAAAGCTATGTACAGTTGCATTGCAATGTTGACAAGATATTCAGACACTATGAATTATTTAAAGGTCAAATAAAAAAAAAGGAAGTTTTGTTTTGTTTCTTTAATATAACAGAAAATGTATCAAAATAGTATCTTTTTGATTTTTTCTTTTTTTTTTTTTTTTTTTTTTTGAAAAAAAAATATTTAAGGGTTTAAAAAAAAATGGAATTAAAGGTTACAGATTGGGAAACATGTGATTAGAAACTAACTTATGGGGGATCAAGAAATTTATGTTGCATTATTCTAAAAAAAATTTGACAGATTATACAATTTGGTCAGTATAGTTGTATATTTATAAATCCTTACCTTGTACTAATGGTATCTTGACATAAGTGCTCTATGCAAGGAGCAACAAAACAAGCAATATATTGGTTGACAGAAAGAAATCAATATTTTAACTTCATTCTAAATCTTTTTAAATCTAGGTTCCTGAAAGTTTAGCAGCAATTGATGGCCGTCTCTTACCAGATGACCGAGTGTTAGAAATAAATGGAATTGATGTGACATATGGAACCCAGGAACAAGCTGCCCATATAATACAGGTAAAAAAGAGATGGAAATTTTGATTTTTTTTTTAACTAGAGAAGAGTCCCTATGTAGTGTATTAGGTGATTCCCTAAAATGACTGGAGGTCAAACATGTTAATACTGCTCTAATGAATATCTCAAAGGTTTCATTATGGTTAAGATGTTATATTTCCAATGAGATAAATAGATGTATGAATTCTGTAATGCTGTCGGTATCTGAGAAGCTGCTTTTTCTGATTTAAGATAGTAATGAGGAATAAGAAATGCTGCTCACACAGTGAACATTGCTGTTATCCATTTGATATTATCACTGCAGCCATTTTAAATCTGTGTGTGTAAGTAAAAACTAGCAACACCCAACATAATAAACTATAATTTTAATTATTACTATAGTATTCTTTATAGCTTTAAGAGTGGAAATTTTTTAAATAAGGTATCAGTTTTTTATCAAGCCTGGCATCACCATAAGGCGAGACTTAAGTGTTACTTTTACGGTGTCAGCGGCAATGGTGATGACGGTAGCCGCAGTGTGTCAAAATGTGAAAGTTTATGTTAAAGTAATGTATTTTCTACTCAATCAAAAACTTACCAGGCGAGACATTTAAATCTGTGGAATTCTTGTTTTTCATTTAATTATTTAGCTGTTGCTATGGTTATCAAAGAAAGCCTGTATACCCTATATTTCACTGTAATATATATATTTTGTTGCAGACTGCAGCTGAGAAGGTACAGTTTGTTGTATCACGGCGAAGTCGACCACAGACACCAGATTTGATTCGTTCTACCTCAGATAGTATAGTAACAGCAAATTTTGATTTAAGTAAAGATAAACCATCAGTATCAGACTTACTGTGTCCAGAGAAACCTATAACAATTACAAAGGTATAAACCTCTATATAATTACAATACCTGTACTGTTTGTAGTTAGTATTATCATGTCCTACTGCTGTCAGTAATGCTGTGATTGACCAGTAGAATCCAGTACTTTAGATTGTTTATTGTTTTCATCTTATATAGATGAAAATAAATGTTTTTTTTTTTTTAACTTTTGATCGTAGAAAATAATAAATCTAAAGAATGTTTAAAAAAGATTTCTGTAAGTTACAAAATTTAAAAATTTAGACAAGAAAAAGAGCTTAATTCATCTATCATTCAAACGTGATAAATAAGTAAATTTGTGTCAAAAGACAAAATTTGTTAAAAAATTTAACATGTTTTGGCTTTCATGGGGTTGTGGCTCCATACAATCTGAAACACCACGAAACTGTAATTGTACTATATAAACAGTAAATGCAGTGACATACAATCACATGTTATGTGTAACATAATGTTTATACAGGAATGTAGAGGATGTGATTTTGTTCCCAATAACCTCATTATCTCCCCTAACAAGTCAATCTATTAATCGACCTTTCCTTAGAAAAATACTTGTTTTGAGCAGCAGTTGCTGTTTTAACATTAGCCAATTTATTTTGATATTTTCTTCTTTTTTAATAGGATCCAGCTGAAACTCTGGGAATCAGTGTGGCAGGTGGAGTGAACAGTCCAAGGGGGGATACTCCTATTTATGTCACAAATATTAACCCAAATGGTTGTCTTGGCAGAACCAAACAGATAAAGGTAATGTAACACATAAATATACACATATTGTAATTCTCATAACAATATGCCTCTTGATGCCACCTTACTTACAGCCATAGTAGTCTGAAGTCTGAAAGTGCCTCGCTGTCTTTATAATGCCTAAATCTGATAAAACAATTAATTTACTGGTAATTTGTTACTGTAATAAATGACAAAACATCATTATTTAATGCAAATTAAAAATTATCAGAAATTATTTTTAAAATTGATTGGATTGGTAAGTAATCTTAAGTGTATTTTATGAGTTAATAAACTATTTCTGCATGCTTCATCTGATTGCCAGTATGGTTGTTTTAATATCACAGTGATACTTCAAATGTGTCACTTATAAAATAGACATTCAGTTATCAGTATCACGAATGACAAATAAGGAATATAAGGAAAACAGTTTTTTTTTTCAGAAAACATTGTTTAAATTTCAGAAGGTTATGTGTGTTTTATTTGTAGAGAAAATTAATTTTTTTTTATTTATAGATAATAAAGTAAAAGTGTATTGAAAAATTTGTTATGGACCAGAACCAAAAATTCATTTCCCAATGAAACAGTTTCCAAGACTCATAGAGACATTATTTTCATTTTACTTTTGAATTTCCTGTATACCAGTGTTGTTATGATTTTTTTTCATTTATTTGCACAGAAAGGAGATGTGTTGTTATCTATCAATGGTGCAAACTTACTAAGCCTAACACATAATGAGGCTGTAAATCTAGTCAAAACAAATACAGAGGCTAAAGTAGTATGTCTGAAGATTATAGAGGGTCCTGAGACATCACACGGACATGGTAACTTTACTCCTACATGGTTGTTTTGGCAACAGATGCCAAGGTAATTGTTAATATAATCATGCGATCATGTCAAATTGACTCACATTTGTTCTACATGATATTCCAAAGCATTTGTGTAAAAATATTTAAATTTCAATGGTAGTTTAATATAGTTTAATCTCGCTATCTCGAACACAGATATTTTGAACTTTTGGATAAGTCAAACTTTTTTTTGTAAAAGTCTGGACAGACTTGTTCTTTATTCAACCAAAATAGATATGGTTATCTCGAACTCAGATATCTTGAGTTTCCAGATATGTTAAACAATTTTTTCGTCCCCTTGAATGAAAACCCTAGAAGAATTATATTCGTTAACTTTAACAAAAATTTGAAGATTTAATTTATTTAAAAGCACAGTGACTCTAGACACTGTTGATTTTAAATCAAAGCAGTCATTATGATTAAAGTGCACTGATCTCCCAATTTCCTTAATCCGTTAATTATTATACATTGCATACACAAATAAACCATCAAGAAGATTATCAGGTATTTTAATTATTTGCCAAGCTTGTTGAAATGTATTGTTTTTATTAATTTATTGATATTTTGTGTAATAAACTACATGTATATTGACTTTATTTTGTTTTAAGTTTCATTCTTACAGTTTGATGGACAACATTGCAGCTGAAAAAAAAATGTACTTTATATTTCACATTTAATTTTTAAGTAAACAATAATTTGTTGCTGGAAAGCAACACAACTGAATGTACTTGTAAGCGGTGTACAGATTTACTTATGAATAAAATTGGACTTGAATACGATCTCATAATACTTGAAAATGAACACGCCAATGCTTTTTTGTAGCTGATTTGCTTTTCACATTTTTAAATAGATATAAAGACATCAGTGAATACTGAGAATTTTGTCGACATTAAAATCTTACATCGACTAACATATCACTGTTTCATAGCACCGTACATTTATGTCGAAATATGTAATAAAAATCTTCTGATTTCTAAAATATATATATGTTGGAATACATATGACATATGATAAAACAGTAATACAGTTTGACAAGATGAAACTGGAAGTAACTTCTGATTAACATGTACAAGTTATTTCCCTTTCTTTGCCATTTTTTTACATCGTTTATCTTGAACTCCAGATAAGTCGGAACTTTTTGCATTTCCCAGTGGAGTTCAAGATAATGGGATTTGACTGTATTTCACTTCCAAGCAGTGGTAATTGACATTATTTGATTAGATATACACAATATATTGAAAAGTTAGATGAAATTGCTTTGGTGAGAATAATCTTGTGTTTTCAGAGTAATCTTTTGGTTATTTAAACTTATAAAGTATTGGTAAATTGTCAACAAGACATATGTTTATCAATATCAGTAGGCATGTTATCTAAGTACTGTTAATTAAAACAGTTTAAATTGGAATGAAGAATGGCTGTTTATGACAGGTATAAATAGTTTGTTTTGGGTTTATTTTGGTCTTTTTAGTAATACAGGTTCTTGGAAGATGTATAAATAAAAAACATCTCAAACATTTTAAAGTTGTTGTTCAATGCAACTCAGACTTGTGTAATATAATAATTCATGTTTATTTTTAGAATGTGCCAAACTCTGAAGACAGTTACCCTGCTACGCAGTCCTAGTGGAAGTTTAGGGTTTTCTGTTGTTGGAGGAACAGATGGTAGTCAGGGACCTGGTCCATTCCCTGTTTATGTAAAATCTGTGGTCTTGGACACACCAGCTGCCAAAGATGGAAGGTTAAAGTAAGTCAATATATACAAGGGAACCTGTCTTATAAGTCTCTACAGATTTATTTATATTACACGGTGTTTTCAGTTTTTGTAGTTTTTGTATTGTTACAAGTAATAAGTTTATTTTAGTTTTTTTGTAACTCCAAATTCAGTTTGTTTTATGGTAATTATCTTAGCTATACATGTAATTTAAACTGATAATATTTCAAACTTATCATATTACACTAATTAAAGCTTCACAAAATTAAATGCAGATCTTTTCAAATTTGTGCTTTAAGTCATTAAAGGAAACTACATTTAAAGTAATGATTGTTACTTATCAGTGGACCTTACATCCCGTCAAACATCAAGTCACTACTTACAGAACTTGATTTCATGATTGAAAAGTTATGTAGTTTTATAATCAGTAGTGTAATCTATGACGTATATTTGATTACAGTTAGAGGAGTAAGACATGGTCCATTTCATACAGGTCTGGTAAACAATAATGCTGTAAACAAAAGGAGGGGGGGGGGTGTGTTTAGGACATTGAAGTGTAGCACATGTCTTTTATTTTTATCTTAATTTCTATTATTTAAAGTATATTTGACATGCATTATATTATTGTAAATTATTTCTCTTTCAGATGTGGTGATATTTTATTAAGTGTTAATGACAGTAGTTTACAGAATGTGACTCATGCAAAAGCTGTAGATTTACTCAAAATGGCCAATGGAGCTGTGACATTGACAGTTGTTTCTTGGCCTGGAACTATTGTTTGATACAACGTTAATCCTAGAATTGTAATAATTGGGGGCTGTGAATTTCTACCCATGAACTATTCTGAAAATGTACTCATGATATCGTAAGCATTTTTGAGCTGTGAGTATTGCCCATTAGCCATTGTAAAACTGTGTGCTCCAGGCACCACTGGAATTGCTATTGAGGAATCAAAAGGAGTTGGTTCACGAAGTGCCAAATTTGGCCTAAGAAAATGGTTTATAATAAACTTGATACATTAACAATGTCAATTGTACAAAATTAGGTAGAGGTCAGGTATATTTCAGAATCAGGAGAATTTTTTCATGTTTGCTATTCGGTACCCAATTAAAAATGAGCTGAAAATATGGCAAATATGTGAAAAAACGGCAAAATTCCTTAAATTTGCTCAATAAAAACCTAAAATTTAGATGTGGCCACAGCTGTCGACAATCACAGCCTTTCAACAGTTGAAATTATTTGCTAAAAGACACATTTTAAGTATGGTTAGATGATTATCGAAAGCTGTGGCCACATCGAAATTTACTAAAAACGATCAAAATTTTGCCTTAAAAGCGATTGTCTCTTCGTGTCCTTGTAGTATATGCTTCCATTGGAGGAGCACCTTATTTTACGACGAGTATATCATGAAAGAGCTACTATGAATTTTTTGAAAAAAAATAGTTCTGTATTTAAATATTGTGGAAATACAAATTTAAAACACTTAACTTTTTGTCACACAGAATATTTTTGATATAAATTTACGAAAAGGGATGGGTGGGGGAGGGGGGGGGGTAGGTAATGAACGCTACAGGTACACCGTACCTATGGAAACGGAATTCATCATGGCACCCTGGGCCTGTCGCATTGTCATGCGAGTTTTTTTTTTCAATAATGTATGACTGCACAAATAAAGAAGAAATTATGGTCATGCATCACTAACCAAGGGAGTGCAGCTTTAGAGAAAACAAAGTAAGTAGCTATAATTTACTACTACATTTTTTTCTGGATTTTTTTCCCACCCCCAAAAATATCTGACGGCAGACTATCTGACGAACATTATAAAAACATGACAACGCTGAATTATTGTGTATACGTGGATCTATGTTAAATAATTCATTACGCAAAAAGTGTATATCCTAGTAATTGCCTTTTAAAAGATCTATGTAATTTATATTCAGATTTATTTCTTTGGTTTTGCAAAACTATACTGCAATATTTAATTTATCCATAGATCTTGCTCATGGATCACGGTCTGCCATGTCTGCTTTGTAGTTTTCTCTAATTTTGATCCAGAAATCAAGAAAATGTAAAAACACCAACAGATATATAATCAATTTGTTTAAAATAATGTGAAAAAATATTAAAAATACACAACTACAGCAGTGTGTTTTTTGAAAACTGTCCAAATACATCGTTAAACCCTATGTAAAGTTCATATACATTTTTGAACACGGGCAAAGTTATGTGAGCTCCGGTAGCGTAATGGTTATGGTGGTCGCTTATCACGCCAGAGTTCCGAGTTCGAAACTCCAAACTGACAAAATTTTTATTTTATTTTCTTTTATTTTTTTATCAGTCTACAATTTTTATATATAGATCTAGTGTTGATTAATATTATTAATTCTAATTTTTTTTTTTCGTCCAACTGTATTGTTCTTAGATTTTATTAATTTAACTAGATCTACATCACTTTGATTATGAGTCCCCCACAAAATGGGAGGGGGTGGATTCGGCATTAGCCTTGTAGTCCATGGTCTCTCACGCGCCTCGCCTGTGCCCACAATAATAATAATATTTATTTGTTCAAAAACAATTTACATAATTTGTTAAGTCAATACAAACTATTAAATAAACAAACTATAAAGAAAAACATACATTTTAATTAAATGTCGACTAAAGTGTGGGAAGATGTTTTTCACCTGCTGTTGACCTTTTTTGGTTGGCTCGATGTCAGTATAATGTGACCGGGTGGTATATAGTATGTACTGCCATACTGTATATCAGTGTACCAGCACTATAAAGATGGCATCAGTCCGCGCTGGTCAAGCAGACGACACACGCATTCACGCACCACGCACGTCATGATACAACTGAAAAATTGTTAAAGCGACGGTAAACAATAACAAACAAAATGGTGTGAGACATATTGTTTTTCCCTTTTCCGTCTGTCTGTCTGTCACAAATCTTGTCCGTGATTCTCCTCTTAACACTTTATCTTTCAGTAACGCATTATAGGTGTGTGTGTGGTGGGGGGGGGGGTCCTATCCAAGCCCACAAAGTGGTATTTTGTCATCTGAAGACAAACTAATTCTCTCTCTCTCTCTCTCTCTCTCTCTCTCTCTCTCTCTCTCTCTCTCTCTCTCTCTCTCTCACACACACACACACACACACACACACACACACAAACACACACACACACACACACACACACTATTAACTGAGTAACTATCATGTTACATTCGATACATTTACAAAAAAGAAAAGACAGAAAGAAAGAAAACAAATCCAAAAACTGTATTATTTTTGATACTATAGACTATCGACATTTTTATTGTTTAAAACCACACACCACGCAGATTTTGATGATTTAATTGATTATTTGTCAGTAAAAGTTTTATTTTTTTTTTATGTTTTTAGGATGCCGGGGTATGGTCCAAAGTTTTTCAACTGCGTTGTTTGTTGTAAAAGAACAAAGCCTAGAGAAAGAAGAATCATTAATAAAGATGTGGAGAAGTATTTGGAAAGAAAGCTATTTATTTCAGTTAAAGAGCACGACGTTATATGTAATAAATGCAAGCATAAGTTCTATGTTGCCGAAACTACGAGAAGCACATCAGTTTCAATGGCTGAAGAAATCTCTGATCCTAGTTACGTTCCACCATCTACTATAAGAAGAGCTCCTGTTTCAAGTCCACCATCTGTTCATCTAAATATACTCTCTACTCCAAGAACACATTCTAGATGTATCGTTTGCAAGAAACCAGGTCCAAAGCTAGTTGTGGTGTCATCGGATGCACGATTCGATGCATTTATGCATCATAGCATTTTAATAGCAGCTGGCTCAAGATGCTGTCCAGTTCATGTAAACGATGAAAATGTCTTGAAACATGAATGCTTGATTAACCTGAAACTAACTAACGATACAATCATCAGCAGAACTGGTATTTTAAATCGACTTAATCAGCTTCGGGAAATGTGTTTGGCAAATAAAAGCAGTATTAATTTTGATAATATTGATGATGTGGATTGCAAGAACCTAACCAGTTTAAACCGTGCTCAGTTTGATGATCTGTTTTCACATGTACGTGACCATATAAAGTCATCTCCCACACGGTCTCCTAAGACAACTGTTGGACTTTTCCTCTTGAAAATGAGGTCAGGTTTATCGAATAAACTCCTCTCAACTCTGTTTAGAATCAGCCGATCCAGTATACGACGCGGTATCATTTCAGTAACGAAAACCATGATGAGAAGTTTTGTATCGTTATATTTAGGCCTGGAAACAGTCACTAGAGAGGAGATTCTGACAAAGCATACAAGACCACTTGCAAAATCCCTGTTCCAAGCGGGTGAAGACGATCTTATCCTTGTGTTGGACGGCACTTACATCTACATCCAAAAAAGCGGCAATTTCCAGTTCCAAAGGCGGTCTTATAGTGTGCATAAAGGATGGCCATTAGTCAAACCAATGGTTGTAGTGACTACAACTGGACACTTTGTCACTGTTGTCGGACCATATTTTTCCGATAGTAAAAATAATGATGCAGCAATCCTGAACCACATGCTGAAGAAGAATGTTGAAGACTTCAAAGACTTTCTAATGGAAAACGATATTCTTGTAGTTGACAGAGGGTTCAGAGATTCTCTTTCCCTACTGGACGATCTTGGAATACGAACGGAAATCCCATCATTTACAGCCCATGGAAAAAGGCAAATGTCCACTGAAGATGCCAATAGCAGCAGATTAGTAACAAAGGTATGAACATACACTGTACATATGTTTTTTTTTATTTTATAATAATGCGTAACTTAAAGGATAGGAGTACCTAGTGTCTTGTTGTAAATTGTAATTTGGTACGTCACTGAAGATTTCACAGCGACAGACTAGATGAACGTCTTTAATCAAACCAGAGATATGCCATTTGGTTTTCTCAAAAGTTGTTAGTATTAGTTCTTTATATTTCCTTTTCCATCCTACCCACTATCAAGGGAGAAGCAAAAGAAATGTTACATTATACAGTTTACCTCGACAATGTTTAAAATCTGTATTGGACGGCATTTCCGACAAAATCTGTTTTACGTGCAAAATAATATATGTATATTTGTAAAGTAGAGAAGAAGCATTTTTTTAACAAAATGGATTTAAAGTCTGTAATCTTGTCTGTGCTCAAGAGCTACTAAACTGTATGATGTCGCATAATTTCATCTCAAAGCAATGAAACATGGTACATGTATTTGATCACTGTTGATTTTAAACTACACAATGAAAGAAACTTCTTTTGTATGTTACTCTGCTGGTGTTTCAAATCAAATATTACAAATTTCAAATAAAAAAGAATACCGTAAATTATGCAATATGGAATTCTTACTGAAGACATTTTTGCCTTCTGCATTTGTCCAATACTGTTTACCGAACAAATGTGGAAAAGGGTTTTTTTTTAATTTACTTTGGTCCTTAATGGTTGGCTTTGTGACAGTATAATGTGACCAAGTGACATGCACTGTCAATATGCGCTATCGTGAGCGCCAATGAACTGGAGTTATAAGTGCACACTACCTGTTACAACGCAGATCATAAATACTTACACTCGTGAACTGCATGAAATGCTCAAGGATTATACAAATAGTTGATGGTGGCGTATAGCTGAATGATTTTTGATGCAACTTACATCGCCATTCACCTCATTATCACAGTTTTACTACACAGTATAGACGTGTAATTAATGGTAACGATATAAAACTTTATGTAGTCTGTTTCCAGCATCATTCTTTCCTAGTATTTCCATGTTGCACATACCATAGATTTTTAATGTCGACTGAACTTTAATCTTTTTCAGATAAGGTGGGTAGTAGAGTCGGCAAATTCTAGAATTAAATGTTGGAAGTATCTTGACCATGTGTTACCAACTAATCAGATACCATATATCGGAGATTATCTTCGCATAATTTGTGCTATTTCCAATAAATATTCACCACCTTTAAGTTCAGGTAAGAGTGTTCAAGAAGATCTACAACTGGCGGAACATATGCGATATAGAGCAAATGAAATAAATTCTCTAAAAGCTTACATAGAAGAAAATGCATTAGACAGAAAGATAACTCCTTGGAAACCAGTGGAAGAATCAGACCTTGATTCCTTTCCAAGATATACAGAGGATCAACTAAGATCTCTGACATGTGGTGTTTATCAAGTGAAAATGTGCTCCAGCTATATACAAGAATATTTAGATGGTGACTCTGACATTCAAATTCATAAGGATTTAGAAAACCTTATCAGAGTTAAAATTCAAAGCCGTCACATTTCTGCCAAAAAATATTTGTTATGGATCAAGTTCAATTCAGCGGAAGTGACCGGGTGGTACTGTAAATGCCGAGCTGGCTGTAGGGTCGTTGGTGCTTGTTCACATGTGGCATGTATAATATGGTACTTAAGTTATGCCAGACATACAGAAATAAAATCATACGGTGTGAAAAACTGGGGGCAGTACCTTTCGGATGCTGCTAACATTCCTGAGCCAGTAGACATGTCTGACACATGTAGTGAGTCAGGTTCTGTTATTGAAGAATGATATTAACATTATACAAAGTACTATCTGGATTGTACCAATGAAAGTGGGTTTGAACCCTCCTTTTCATTTTTGTCTACAGTATGTAAAACCAGAGAGAGAGAGAGAGAGAGAGAGAGAGAGAGAGAGATGTTGGTCGTAATATATATATAATATATAGTAAAATGAATACGGACAACGTGTCTATTTACACAAACACATTTATCTCAACTGTTTATGTTTCCACAATGGTCGTTTCAATCCGTTAATTACCGGTAAAATGTTTGGAGTTGCATTGACAGTTTTTCAGTCATCCATGAATAGATCAAAATTATCAATACATCTGAGCTGCTCGTTACCGATTATTTTATACATCACTAAGAAAGTTTTCAGTGATTATTGATGTATAAAATTTTCAATACGAAATTCTAAAAAAAAAATTAAAACAAAAATTATACATTATAATAATCACAGACAAAACGAAATCCTACTATAAAGATTTTGATTAAATAGCTTGCCGAGATTACAGCTAATTGCACTATTTTACATTACAATTTCAAATATTTTCTGGTGAGGCATGCCCCTAGACCCCCCTTGCAGGTTGCGCCTTTGGCGCGTGTCTATTCACACAATTTACAATGGAACCCCCCCCCCCCTCCTTTTCAAAAATCTCTGGGCCCACCACTGAATAATATGTAGATAATAACAGTTCACTAGCTTTATTGAGCGGTAAACTACAGGTCTTTTAAACAATAAGGCGTTTCTAGCATGTATTATGTGAAAAATATTTAAATATTGTTGTTTGAAAGTTCAAGTTTTAAGTTACGATTTATGATTATATTGCTTGATTTGAGGGACATTTGAGATACATTTCAGATTTATATTGCATTTTGAAAACTGTATAAAAATTTACGTAATGGCAGGTACACCGGTTTTATTTTTGCTGTTATTCAACACTGGATTTATAGGCAACTTATGATCCACTTTTAAAGTTTATTTGATAAGTAATATTTACATTTGTATAAAATGTATGTGGATTAAGATCAATGGCTGCATTTGAAACAGATTAACATTGCACACCACTTGGTCACATTATACTAGACCCGCCTCGAGCATACCAGTTAGGACCAACAGCAACAAAAAATTACTTCACACATAAGCGTGTTCGACCCAGGATCGGACCCTTAGAAGTGAGGCAACTTGGTTCCTAATGTCTTAACCACGTCCCCTAGGTCTGTTTGAACCGGGGTTTTAGTACAACGTCCCCATGTGGATACATGATTTTATCGACGGTGAGCCAAAGTAAAGTAAAAAAGCACAACTTCATGGTGAGCATATCAAATGATTTCCATTTAGAAGTACACTCTTGTTTCTGTTGCGATGATGATCGGTTCCAGTATGGATTGGAGACGGAATCTAGTTGTCAAGTTGGCCTTTAAATTGTGTTTTCACTCTTATGTACATCAAATTTCCTGTTTACTGAGACACTGTTTATAATATATGAAAGAATTAAGGGTTACTATTTATCGTCTTCATAGATGACAACTGCTTTTGGAACATTGTAGTAGAGCTCCCATCATGAGGTTTTGGAGTTATATTCCGTTTCTCTTGAGAAATGCCAAAAACACCTGCTCCCCTGCTAATTATCACAAGGCATAAAGGGGGTAGTGACAAGAAAGGTCAGGTCGGAGTCAGGGTAATATCTGAATTTGGTATACTTGATTGTCTGCATTCATTAGTGACTTAGTGAACTAGCACAGACAGATCACAAAAACATTTTTTAAAAAAACGAATCGATTAAAATTGAAGTCCCAAAGATGTATCAATATATTTCGTAGAATATGGAGGTTTCCAACTTATTTGGAATAGACTATAGATTTCTTGTTTCCAATAGCAACTAAAAGTAATTAAGACGGGAATTTAATATTTTTATTTAAACTCAAAATAATACAAGAGTTTAATAATTTGAAAAAGTTTTTTACTGCATAAATGGTTATAATTTTAATATATGTCCAAAAGTGATATCATTGTAGAAGCAGAAAGGGATTCTCAACATATTTAGTACAGACTATAGATTGACTGCCATAGTAACAACATACTGGTAGTATATTTATATTATTAGAAATTAAAATGTGCCAAAAATAATTTACAATAACTTTTATGAATAAATACATAGTTCTGATTTGATATTTTTCAAATAATAATACATGTAATAATAATAATATTAATAAATAAAATAAAAACATCGTAACTCATTTTTGTTGGTTGTCATAGCAACCGATTACAAAAAAGATTTTTGGAATTTTAGCAATTTTGAATGAAGTAATGTCATGGACACAAACTACGTTTCAAAAATGTGTGTAGCTGTGGGAATATCTTTCTGCGAGTTTTTGAATCAAAATTATCAACATATATGCATCAAAATCGTATTGACATTTGTGCCAGATAAAGGAAATTAACAAATATTTGGTGCAGACTTTAGATCTGTTGCCATAGCAACAAAATGATTTTTTTCGAAATTGGTATTTCTTTTTCTTGTTGTGCATTAGTCCAGCTATCTTTACAGAAAGTTTGAAGAATTTCTGAGATTAGGCCAAATTTGGCACTTCGTGAACCAACTCCTTTCTGTGGCTGTGAGAAAACTACTTTGCTGTATAATGAGAACAGTATGTCATGGTGTAAGCGTAACACTTCAGTTGATGCAAGGATTTGAGGACAGAGACACAGAAGACTGTGTTGGCCATGTGGCTGTCATTTCAATTTGTAGAACTGTGTTCAGTTGTTCAAAGCTAAATTTTCTGAAAATTTAGTGCATGCTTGTATTTTAACATTACAGATATCTGTCTGATATTAAAGACTTTATACATTAACTTTAAAAACATACACCTCAACAGTATTGACTGATGCACTTAGTTAAGTTTTGTCTAACTTACAAAGCTTTAAACTAAGTAGACTAAGATCAAAAACTTACTTGACTTATTCAAACAGAACCCATACTTACTGCATTACTGTTTGTGTCACTTTGTTTGTAATAGTGAATTTTAATAATCTCCATAGCAGCAACAGTTTTCTTTCTGTAGAAATATTCAGTTAGGACTAGACTCAAGTAAGCAAAAAATATCGAACTTAAATGAAGTTACCCGGTAATTGGATTTTCTATGAAAATCAATTAATTCACTGTCACAAAGACAGTAACTTAAAGAGTAGTAGATATATTACACTGTAGAGGTATTTTGTTGTTGTCATGGTGATACAAATTTTGAACTTTTATACACAAGTAAATTGATAAAAGTAAAGGTGAAATCATCTGTCTTAACTTGTAAAGTTGTAATTTCAGTTTGCTAGCTAGATGGATTGAAGCATTGTAAAAAAAAAATTGTCCTGCATATTCAAATAGCACACATTTTAACTGGGGCTCAAACCCCTGAATCATGAGTCTGAAATCTTATCCATTTTGTCTTGTGTGGATGACCTGTAACTTTGTAAAATGAAAGAAAAAAAATCTTAGCAGAATTTACAACAACACATGTATAGATCTAAACCCTTGTTATCTCTTATTTGGTATAAAATGTTCACCTTATTATTGTGAACCAGACATGATCTTTAATCCAATCACATTATAAAGTAAAAATGTTTTAATATAAATATAGATTTGTAAGACTTTTTATAAAAGGGAAATTTTGAATTGCAAATTTATTTTTTAAAGAATATTAATTGAATGCAAGAACAATTTTTGAAGGTTATGCTAATTTAAATTTAATCTTTTATGTTAAGTGTTTTTTGGTATACCATCATAGCAACTAATAACATGCCACAACAAATAAGTTTACATGGTAACCAATAACATTCCACAACAAATTAGTTTACATAGCAACCAATAACATACCACAACAAATCGGTTTACATAGCAACCAATAACATGCCACAAGAAACAAGTTTACATAGCAACCAATAACATGCCACAACAAATCAGTTTACATAGCAACCAATAACATGCCACAACAAATAAATTTACTAATAAACCAGACCACACACATTTATACCACTGATTATAAATCTACTGACTGTAGACATACTGTAGAATCATTAAGACTTGTTAGGTTTAAATTTTGTCGATTTGCCATTTTAAAAAATGGGGGAAATTCCATGCAATTGAGTTTTGTGAAAAGAAATCTCATTTGGGCAATAGGAATTAAAAGTTTTCAGCAGCATTTTATTTCTTGGCTTTTA
Organism: Tegillarca granosa; assembly: GCA_029721355.1. NCBI lineage: Eukaryota > Metazoa > Mollusca > Bivalvia > Arcoida > Arcidae > Tegillarca > Tegillarca granosa. The sequence continues at coordinate 37,331,916 of CM056601.1, read as the reverse complement.
CTTTCCCATAAAATAGTGAAATTTAATCTGGCCATGAATATTTGTGATCTTACAGTACAAAATGACAAAATGTTACACAGTGAACATAGATTCAGGCTTATTACATTGGTACCACTGTTTATCAAGTGATTTTTTCTGTACTATGCCTTGTATACAGTTGTCACTTCTACATGGTACAGTATGTTTATTTATATAGCTTTAATAGAATTTTCCTCTACAAGTCACATTTTATTTGTTCATAAAACAATGTTTAACACACACACACACACACACACACACACACACACACACACACACACAAGGCTTTCATAATTTTACATTAGTTCAGTTAAAATAATTAACATTTCTGTTTCTCTAGCATACTATTAAATAATGATTTATCATACACATTCTTTTTCAAGAGATCTCATGCTACTAATTTAAAAGAATAATATAGAAAATTCTGATACAGTCAACATGCTTTAAAAATACCTTTTATAAAAGGTAAGAAATTTATATTTCTTTTGTAAGAATATTGTAATTGTCAACTGTTAATGAAGGCCACTTCTCAAAGTTCTCAAAGATCACTTGTAGTTCTCAAAGGTCACATTTACAAGTTGTATAAGTCATTTTTACAAGTTCTCAAAAGCCATTTTTAAAAGTGTAATATGTTTTTTAGAAGAACAGGCTTTTGTCATCATAAATTTATGGAAAAGCATCATTATCTGCCATTTATAGATTTTCCTTTTTTAAAACAAACTGGAATTTGTGTCGAAAGCCTCTAACAGTAAACATAATATATTATGGAGGTATATTGCAGAAATTGAAATAAACTTGGATAGTTTCAAGTTTTATTACTTAAGTGTGAATATTACAGGGCTATATCTTCTGAAACTACATTGTTAGAAAATATTTAAATTTGAAGTATTTTTCCATACAATTAATTTTGTATGTAAATTCTATGTGACATTTGATGAAATCATCTATACACTTTTATAATGTCACTTTAATATTCATAGTAATTTTTTAATTTTTTATTTATATCTGTGTAATTAAATAAAAGTAATGGCATTTAAACAAAACTTTTATTAAAATTAATGCGAGTAATTCGTTTATACACTGACTAGAGATCATCTGAAGATGTGCCAATTATTTGTAATGTTTCTTCACATGAAAAAAAAATGATGCAAAAATTTCCTACAGCATTGTGAAAATGTCCAGTTTATGTCGCTAAAGCATTGGATAAGCTAGTCATCAGTTATTACGATTTTTTGTTGAGCCTGGCGTTGCCATAAGGCAAGACTTAGATGTTACTTTTCCCGGTCATCTTAGGTGGTGTCATGTCAAAATTTGAAAGTTTATGTTAAAGTAATGTACATGTATTTTCTATTCGATCAAAAACTTACCAGGCGAGATATTTTAATCTGTGGAATTCTTTTATTTACTTTCAAATGACAGTATAATCTTTCCCATTATTATAACATAAATTGCTAGTCAACAAAGTCCTGAGTCAGCTCTGTACAGTCTTGAAGTAGATTGGTAAATAGTCTCTACATAGGTTTACAGTTGCAAAGTAGATTGTCGATTTTTTTTTTTTTTTTTTTTTTTTTTTTTTTTTTTTTTTTTTTTTTTTTTTTTTTTGCAACTGTTAACTTAATTCATATTCATTCTTTATTTACTGTAAACATAGTTATTTTGGCTTGGGGAAATTTTTGTTAAATTTTTGAAATCTCAAAAATTTCCACTTATATGTGCTATATATGTGTTTTGATTATTATCTTAATGAATCATCTGTATAAAATGATGGAATGAGATTGTTATCCCTATCAAGTAACACCCCCCCCCCCAGCAATAAATAGCTGTGTTTACACTACATTATATAAACTATTCATAGTTAATCAGTAGTAAAATATACCGCTATTGTATTGGGTTTTATGAAGGCAATATGGTTCACACTAGTGCAAGGTGTGGCCTTATGATGTTTGTTTAGAACTGTCCTTTCTACTGGACAAGGAAATACTTTATATGATATTTTTTTTTTTTTTTTTTTTTTTTTTTTTTTTTTTTTTTTTTTTTTGAGGTTTAATTGTATAATTTCAGAACCTATTGTAACCAATAGAAACAATAGTTTAACCTTATCGTCAGTTATTGTAAACATTAATCCCATTAGAAGTGGGATATATCTAGTCAGAAATCTGTAAGTTCATTTCACTTTACATATTGTAAGTAGCTTTTTTTGATAGTGTATATTCAATCAGTTTTAATTCTATAAAGGTGCTCTTTAAAATAATTGTGATTTTATTTTTAACAATTTGTACACCATTACACCATGTGATAAGATTGAATAGTAGGAATGGATGTTTGTCTATAAATTCAACATTATACTAAGAATATGTGAAGTTAATAATTCAGGATCTGCAAAACATTAATGTGTAATACATAATACATTGATGACGCCCATTGTTTTTGTTTAATTGCATGTTCCAGTAATTATTCTGACCCTCTTTTATTCTCACTTGCTGCAGTAATTATTTTCATTCTGTTTATTAACCTGCTTCATGTTATTTTTCTTAATTATGTTTCCATCTAAAATTGAGGGAGTAGGGATGTTCATCCATTTAATTTTGATACAGACCATTCATTTGATTTTCATTGGATTTAATTGAAACTTTTTTGGAAATAGTCAGTATGATATGATGATATACATATTGTAAGCAAAATTCAGTTTGATTATTTTACACAGTTATGGCCCTTTGCAATTGTATATATTCATCAGTTTTTAGTGTCCAGACCAGTTTTCTTAAATCACTATAAATTTTTATTCAAAAAAGAGAAAAAAGGTCAGTATTGAGTGATAATGTGCAGTACTTTTCTGTTCAGGCTCAGTAATTTTTCGGAGAGTTAATGGATCTTTAGAGTTTGATATTTTTGTCAAATTATGTTGTCTGGACCATATGTCTTTCACGGGTCATTAGATTGTGATGAACTTTAGGGAAAATATTCAGCATGAAGTAATAATGTACCTAGCATTGACATATTCCAGTTCAGTGACTTTTCACATGAAAACAATTCAATAAAGTTAAACTAGAAACCTTGTTGTTTATTTACCTACACAGGTAATTATTTTCTCTTTTTATATTATGTTTGGTGCTCAAATGGATACATGTACTAAAATATATTTTTGTATTTTTCTGTTTAACATTCCATCAAGTATTGAGAATTTTTGTGTTTCACATTTTGTTTTCGTTGTTACATTTACTTATATGTAACTGGTTGACTATCTCTATAATTTTTTGTAGACTGTGAATTTTATTTACAAGTATAATTTACATGTATTTTGATTTTTATAGATTAATTCTGTGGATGTTTTATTTGTAATTTTTATTGTCTTAAGTGACAAGTTAATTTGTTTTTATCTTGGTGGTGTTATGATTATAAGAAGAAAATATGAATCATCCTGTGTTTTGAAATATAGGACCAAAAAGCTCAGTACTTAGCTGTTTTTTTTTTTTTTTTTTTTTTGTTAATGATATGGCCATTTTTCATTTTTAAAAAGTAGTTAAATATCTTATCATTTCCTAAATTTAACATTACAGATATCTTTTATAAATAAGTTGTTACAGGTTTTTAACAGATAAATGTCAGATATGTTTGCAAGACATATTTTCACTGCAACCTGTGACTAGATGGACTTTGAAAGAGGTATACTATCACTGCAAGTGATGGCCAGTTAGATTTTTTTTCTTTCACAGTTAAATTGACAAGTTTTCCAAGTATTATTTTTACTGATGACACCAGATTTATCACCTTTTTCAGTCTGAATTGAAACAGGTTTTTTTTTTTTTAACTTATTTATGTTATACATTTAAATGTATTTAGATTGTTGTTTAGTGATCGTCAGATAAATATTGACATTAAAATTGAGGTTTTGATTTGGGTATCGTTACCTTTACAGGTATGATTTTTAAAAAAAAAATCTTGTGTATTAATTATGTATTATTTGTTTGTAATTTATGCATTTTTACAGCAAAGTCAAAAGCAATTTTTAGAATGTATATGCTCTAATGAAATGTGCCAGTTTCAAATGGGGTTTGCCAGTGTGCCTGATGATGTTGCTAACATTGTTACAACACTCTACCAAATAATACTGTTAACATTTATACAGGCCTTTACCAGATGATAATGCTTACATTTATAAACTGTTTTCTGTAATAGTACTGCTAAAATTTGTACTTAGCTGTACCTAATTGTACTGCTAACATATGTACCAAACTACCTGATGATACATAAGTGTACCTAATGATAATGCTAATACATGTACATGTATTTGTACACAACTGTACCTGATGGTACTGATAAAATTTGTACACAACATGTACCTAAAGGCAATAAAAGCATTTGTACACAACTGCACCTGATGGTACTGATAACATTTGTACACAACTGTACCTAAAGGCAATGATATCATTTGTACACAACTGTACCTAAAGGCAATGATAACATTTGTACATAACTGTACCTAAAGGCAATGATAAAATTTGTTCACAACTGTACCTGATGGTATTTGTACACACCTGTACTTCATATTACTGCGAACATTAGTTCAGGACTTTATCTGATAATACTTCTAACAATTGTACATAAGCTTTTTTTCACATGTTGTACAGGAACTTTTTAGTTTTTTTTTCAGAGAATGTCAAATATTGAGATTCAGATTCTGATATCAAATTGTAAAAAAATGTATTCATTATGTTGAAGGATGGTTAACCCCATTGAAATGATTCTAAAAATGTGTGTGTTAATAATATTTATATTTGAATGGTTTGTTAAGAAAAGAAAAAAAGTTGAGCATAAGTGACTTTTAAATGTTTTAATTTTAACATCTTGTCTGGACAAGCCATTTTTATTTCAAAAAGATTGTCATAAAATGTCAATATATTTGAGAAAAATCATTAATACTGAGTATTCATGTGATGTAATTTTTATATTTGTTAATTGTCTATGGAGAAATATGTACCTTCTGTGAAATAAATATTATATATACTATAAGTATAAAATATCAACAAGAATTATTTATTTTTCCCTGTGTGACACTGTTTTCAATGACCTTTAGACCAAATAGACTAGAAATTTAATATTGATTTAACTGGAGATGGTGTTTTAAGACTCAGTCAACCTTCTTTCATGAATATCAAGGCAGTCTGTCTTTTTTAAGCTATCATACTATGATTGATTGTGGTATCAACACTCCAAACTTGACATTTAACCAACAGCATAGATTTCTAGGGATCCCCAAATATATAAATAAATAAATAAAAATTGTAAAATACAGATTTTGTTAAAATATTGCACGTTTTCAGATAACTTACATGACACAACAAAGTAAAATAATTCTTCTTCTTATGTCACTCGGTGGCCAAGTTCCACTGCAAAATATAAGGTGTCTCATCGATGTGGGTTCGATTGACACCGGTCATCTACTGCACGATTGGAGATTGGAGATAGACCGTCAGATTTTCGGACTACGGTCATCCACACTGTACAGAAAAAGTGAACTTTTCCCTTGTCGTACATGCATGTTTGATACTGGTCTGCGAAATTGCAGCAACTGTACTATTGTAAAGGTTGACAGAAGTCTGCACTAGTAAAAATCAGATCATAAATAAATAAATAATAAACCAAAATAATTTGCATAAAAGTTTATTACGGAGATTACGTTTGAAAAAAAAATTGTCTTGTCGAGAATATAGTAGAAACCTGATGCGACAACTAACATTCAACCAACCGTTCAAAATTAAGATGTTTATTTATAACTAACTTGAGTTATTATATACAACGGACAACTTTTATACAGCACGGTTTAATATAAAAGGTCACCTTACGCTCTTCGTACGGTAAAACCAGATAACTCGAAGGGCAAATGTGGCAGTGATAAGTTAGTACGTAAAGATCAATGAAAATGTGTGTTCCGAAGGTAACATATCAAGTGGGCGTTTCCGGCAAAAGTGATTCACTACGAAAGCCGAATCGTGCCAGTTTAAAACAAAAATAAAAAATATTAAATTTCACGTAATTACGAGGAAAATTCACGTTAATACCAGAAAAATTCATGCAATCACAAGGAAAATTCACGTTATTACGAGAAAAATTCATGTAATTACGAGAAAAATTCATGTTATTACGAGAAAAATTCACGTAATTACAAGAAAAATTCATGTAATTACGAGAAAAATGCTTTGGAAGATGTTTATTTTGTCTCGGTACAATGCACACACTTACAATCTCGGCAGCATGGCAGACGACTATTGGAAGTTTTAGAAAACCTTGTAGATGGTTTATGATATTTTACCATACATTTTGTTATTGTTGTTGATTTATTGGTTGCTTGCTGGCATTTTATATTTTCAATTCATCACTCAGTATACCCGTTCGTCTGTCTTAATGCAATTTTTTATTTTCATGAAACGTCACGGGGAAAACCATGGTACCCAGATTTATAGTACTAAATACGAGTTCGAATATTACAACCGTTAGTATAAAAGTTCTATTTTTGCGTTCAGAAGCTGCTTTACTCTCATATATATATATTTTGAAAATCAATAAAAATTGAATTAACTTTTTTCAAAAAGACGGGGAGGTGGGGGTTGGAACCCCGGCCGGAATGACCAAGACTTGAAAATATGTGGTGTCCGTTTTTCTCCAAGAATCCGGCATCTAGAAATAAAAGAATCACGGGTTTTTCGGACGAGACATTTAAAACCGATGCCCCGTGTCATTGCTTGTTAAAGAACCCTCCCTGCACATTGCCCTAAGTGCACTGAAAAGGTAAAAATTTCTGCCACTTCATCTATATAGTCAGTGACGCCTCGTTGACTGGTACGTAATATACTTGTGTATAAAGACCACCCATGAGACTGAGTAAAAGTGGACTTAATAGACAGGTGTATTCTATATAGAAAGTCATCTTTATATACAATAAAACTTACATTGTAACTATCCTACTATTATTGCTGACATAATAAGGATGGCTTCATATATATATATATATATATATATATATATATATATATATATATATATATATATATATATATGTGTGTGTGTGTGTGTGTGTGTGTGTGTGTGTGTGTGTGTGTGTGACTGTGACCGTGACTGGGAAAATGGGTCCAGATGCGCAAAAATCACATTTTCATATTTTTGCATTTTTCGAAAGTATTTAGACTCAATAACATATCCTGAAAATATGAGATGAATATTTCAACTATTTCTAAAGTTATGAACGATTAAATATTCTCTTATTTTACCCAAAAAATAAATACAATGTAGTAAAATTGCGATTTTACGTTTTAACGTCTTGAAAATACACAAAAATTCTGCAACTTATACATGACCTAAATCTTAATTCTGTTGTTATGCATTTGCAATAAAAATGAAACTACAACCCCTTATTTTTGTATTTGAATAAATCAAATTTATTATATTTTTTTATTTCTTAACCAAAAATCTGTTACTATGGTAACTGTAAAATGAGGTATGAGGTGAAAAAATGCAAAATATCAGAATTTATACGCAATTATAACCTAACATTTTAAATTATATAGCTGACAAAATTTTTTTTTTCATGATCTAATGTCTGTACTCAAATTTTTGTTCATGAATTGCATATTTAAACTTAAAAATTATTGATATTTATGCTATATTACAATTTATTGACCGGTTGTTTTTGAGAAATTTGGTTACAACATATTACAGATACATGTACAATTTATCAATGATTAAATATATGACATTGGAAAAAACTGGACTTGAAGTTATGAAGAAAATAAAAAACTATATAAGTAGCAATAAGTCAAGTGTAAATTTTAACCAAATTTATTTTATTTTGTTATTTTGTATTTTATTTGATTATTTTTATAAAGATGACTATATATATATATATATGAAACTAAAAAACCCTTTGGAAATACAGATGGCCATAGGCCTATATAACGGATAACATTTTAATGATCATCAAAGAAAAATGGCTAGTTAAATCACATTCTTTTTACACAGAAACAAAATGCACCAAAATCATACATATGATGTTTAGTTGGACACAATACTAAATGATGACCAACAGTTATGGTTCAGAAACAAGTGGCACAATTAATAATTTGTATATTCGGGGTATCTTTATATTGCTATAACATCATTATTACATTTTATATTAACTAGAACTGTCACTGAAGGAGACTAATACCCCCGCTCCCAATTGTTGGTGGAGAAATTTGATCCTGGGTGATGGGTTCTTAAGATGCTTGTCATCTATGCATAGTTTCGGAAAAAATTATCCTACATAATTAAATAAACCTCTGGACAAATTGTATGTATGGCCAAATTGTACGTGTGAAAAATTCTAAGTGGAAATGGAAATAAACCACAAAATTCATCCGACCAAACTGATAGTTGCGGGTGAACAGGTTTTAATGATGCCTAACATCTATGCATATTTTCAGAAAAATTGGATCATACGTAACTGAATTAAACTCCAGACAAATTGTCTACAGATTTACAGACAGACGGACGGACGGACAGACTGACAGACAAGGAGATTCGAATACACATCCTTACTTCGTTGCGGGGGTATAATAAACTTGAGATGCAACAACAACTCAGCGTTGCAATGAACTAGCACCTAAAATTCAACCCTAGTGCACTTCTGCATTGCATCTTTTTTACATCAGGGACAGACATTTGAACCGACTTTTGGCACCCTCCCCCCGACATACACAAAAAACCTAATATCAACAAAAATGCTAAAATCTAATCATAAATTAAAACAACGGATGTTCGTCCCTTAAATTAAAAAAAAAAATTAGTCTTTTAATCTCAAACACATCAGCGTGATGCAAACAAAAACTGATTAACCAGGCAAAAAAAAAATTATTTATTTAATTATACGAGATTCAAAAATTGCAACAATTAATCGCACCACCATCAATTCTTTAAATCAACTGCATGAATCATTACATGTGAAAATTCATAAATAACGATATACTCGTTATAAACATATTCAATAGTGAGTATGTCTTCCCCTGGCATCAATAACAGTTCTACCTCGGCGTCGTGTTCAAGTTCAAATTGTGGAATTGTGTCTCATTCCTCAATAAGCACATCTTTAAGCTCTTGAAGAGTTCTTGATTAGATATCACTCAATGAAATATCATTTTGCAATTCATCTGGGTATCTGTTAATAGTCTTTTTAACCTTATATGAGGCATATAAACCAAATTGGGTTTCAGTACAGCTAGTGGCACTCAGAAAATTACGGAGGTATTAGTTCACACTGAAACTTTTTTCACACATGACTTATCAAATCAATTTACACGGAAACAGTAGCATATTGGTTATTAAGTTTTATTTATGTTTTTGTGCAAACCAATATGTTTTTTTTGAAAAATAAAAAAAAATAAAATAATTTTAAAATAAAGAATTGATCCTTAGCAAATTTTGAGTAGTATATTTTGCCAAACTTTGATACTTTGATATCAGATTCTTCCTCCTACCCGATGTCAGTAATGTTTTACGGGTGTAGGTTGCCTTTTTAAAATTTATTAGCATTATTTTTTTAATTGAAATCTATGACCATGTAAAAGTATGCGCCGTTGTTAAATTTTCCGGAAGAGAAGATGATTTCGGGGCATGCATATTTATTTTGTAATTTTCTTACCTGATCTACGAGAAATGATTTTAAATCGAACAAAGTTTGATATTTAATGACAGAAGAAGAAAATTTTCATCTGAAAAATATATACTTGGCAACATCAATTGCGACCAAGAACAAACACTTTTACTAGAGTCCTCGTTGTCTTTCTTTGTCGATCGATATTGTGCGTATTAATTTGCGCTTTTTCCATCACTTTGTTTCAATAACTTGGAAAGCTAGACCTGATGTGCTTAATGTTTTTTAAGCCAAAAAAAAAAAAAAAAAAACAACAAAAAAAAAAAAAAACATAAATAAATGAAAAATAATAAATAAATAAATTAAATAAATAAATAAAAAATAAAAAAGACAGATTTTTTATATCGTCACGACCAAAATTAAAACTACCATGATTGTTTTAAATATGAAAAAGATTTGAAGGATACTTGGAGAGTGACGAAATATTTTTATCCTGACTACTGAAATTTTGTTTGAAAGAATATTTATTAATATAAAATTATGAAAAAATTGAAAATTCATTGTCTAGTTTTCAGATTTTATATCTGATTTTATATTACCAAGTTTTGGTAATTGTTTTCTCCAAAAAAAAAAAAAAAATTAAATTAAAATTGTTTCTCCAAAACACTAAAATAAATAAATAAATAAATAAATAAAATCTGTAGATGTTTGATAAATCTGTTTGTAGGTGCATTTGATTTAAAGTACATGGACATATCGTGCAACCGGCGGTCAAATTATTGACCTATGTCTTAGTTTCGTTGTACGGACGCAATAGAAGACAGTTTAAAAGCAGTCCTCAAACTCTAGATCATCGTACACAAACATTTTTCTCTCTCGATTTAGGCCCAGAGGAGTTCCAGCTCCTGTAGGACTATACCTATTTGAATATTGATATCCTTTTTAAAATATCACACAATATAAACCATTACGTTTTTGTACAACATTTATTTTACCAATAATTAAGGTATGTGAATCCTCGTTTTACAATTGTTAGTTAGTAGACTTTACCGTGTAGAAATGTAGAACTACAGTAGGGAAATCTTCTTCCCTCATGTAAATAACAACTCAGATCTTTAGTATATTTATGCGTATTTCTTGCATCTAAAACGCGGAGAGAGAGAGAGAGAGAGAGGAGAGAGAGAGAGAGAGAGAGAGAGAGAGAGAGAGTTATTTTTATGTATGATTTACTGCGCAATTATGTTTACATATTTGTGCAAATTAATTTAAATTTCAAAATCTAAAAATATGTATTTTAAAAAAAATCTTACGATTAATGCAGCGGTAAGGAAAATACATGATTTGCATTTGATATTTAAACCAATTTTTTATCAATCATCAAACATGAAAGGACCGTATGGAAATGGGAAACGGGAAATGTTTTACTTCTATACGACACGGAAAATAAAGGGTAAATTTATATGTGTACAAATTCATAATTTTTACTACAAATATAGATATCTTATTATTGTCAAAGTCTACAATTTAGTACATGTATACATAAAGCATAAATTGTTTAAACATGTGGTTTGGGTTGCACAATATGTTTTGTGGTTAAGCTCCGAAAAAATTTCAAAACAAGGTGCGCAATTTGCTGACGTCGATCTTTCGAACCTATTTTCTCAGTTTGACGTCATAGCGCAACTGGACCGATTTTCCCAGTCACGGTCATTATAATCATTCATTATCAGTCATAACTATACCTTTTACTACATTAGCATGTAAAACATGTTATATTATTACATTGTATTTAAGTAGATAAAAGTTTCACATGTATATCAACATTTTTATTGCCACTTTTCATACTAATGTGAGGATATTGGAAAAAATAATTTTGATATAAATTTAAAAGAAAATTGGCTGATTATTTTTGCATATACTTTTAGAAAATTATAAAATATTAAGAAAGACTTAAAAAAGTGGACTTTATAGGCAGGTTCAGGAGTCATTTCGGGACTGAAAAAGGAGGGCTTTATTAACATTAGATAGGTGGACTTTATATAGAGATTCATTATATAGTAAAATCCATTGGGAATACTTCAGACCGGTTGTTATAGACAGGTGGACTTTATAGAAGTGGACTCTATAGCAGTTATACTGTACATCAATTTGAGAAAAGAAACACGTGTGAATCAATAGTCTTGAGGATCATACTAGTTTAAATGAAACGAGCACACCACAATTCATTCAGCCTCATTGTTTTTTGAAATTCAGAATCTTAATACATGTAGATTTATTTACATTTGTGCTTTTGATACTACCATAGAGATTATTTGATGATATACAACGAAGATTTTCAATTTTCACTGTTTTAGCAGTTTTCCTACATGAAGCTAAAGACAAAAAGGGCTTAAGAAATAACTTTTAATTGCTATATTTAGACTTTGAGATTTTAGGAGATTTTCAGTGTTAATGTTTTTTTTTAATTGAACTTTAAAATGTGCTGAAGATAAAAAATAAAGTTTAGTACTTAGTATTCCAAATCTGGAACACATTCTCAGGTGAGCGTTAAGGTCCATTGGCTGATTTTAGGTTACCCAACATAAACATATAATCCACATGAACTGCATACAATAGAACAAGATATCGTCACCAATATAAAAGATTTCACGTCAAATGACACCCAAAGCTCAAAACGAACAGAGAGAGAGAGAGAGAGAGAGAGAGAGAGAGAGAGAGAGATAACTTTAAGCATTGGTATCAAACAATTACAGAAGAAAAGTTTCATAAAAAGCAGTTTGTTAAGAATGGATGAGCAGCTGGATTTAATTGTTTGCTAGAGTTTTACGTCGCGTCAGTAGTATTGCAGCCATTCGCGAAGAGTTCAAGTTGTTAATATCTAGGAGTGGCGATTTACATAAGTCCATATATTGTGTGATGTAATAGTGTTTTTGATCCACTTTGTACTAGAGTACACTGGTGGCGACTTTTAAGAGTGTTAGCACATTTGATTACACTTTATACATTATACACAACTCGGTTGTCTATTACTGACATCAACTGGACCAAAAAGGCCGACCACGTGTGGTCATATGACTTAGAACTCAAAGCAATGCCAGAGCTGGGTTTAAAGATTAACGCCTCAAACACTGCAAACGCGGAACCTGAACCAACAGGCGACTGGAGACATGCAATGAGTATATAATTATAATGCATCTACGAATTTCCATCGAAGGTACGAATGTAACCAATTTTGAAAATGAAATAAAATGTGTATGAATTTCTCTTTGATTTAAAGGGTTTAATGTCCTAGTAAAGAATATTACTTTAGAGTGGCTCGCCAGCCGTGATATGAGACATCGGATTTAATGTCGTATCCTAAAGACCCGTGAAAAACAGTCACCACCTATTTTTAAGTCTTGATCAGACTCGGTCGATGGTTCGAACCCCACCTCCCCCGTCTCTTTTGAAAAAGTTTAATTCAATTTTTTTTATTGATTTTCAAAATATATATACAAGAGTAAAGCAGCTTCTAAACGCAAAAATATAACTTTTATACTAACGGTTGTGATATTCGAACTCGTATTTAGTACTGTAAGTGTGTGCATTGTACCGAGACAAAATAAACACCTTCCAAAGCATTAAAATTTCTCGTTAATAACATGAATTTTTCTCGTAATTGCGTGAATTTTTCTCGTACATAGGCAGCTATCATGTACATTGTCGTACTTCACCTGTACAACGATCTACGGTTAAGTGTCTTACTATCGGTATAAGGAAATATAGAACAGGTGTACAGTTTTTATTCTGTTAAAAAGAAACAAAAAACGATATAAAAATTGTGCACATATCATTAAGTTCCTTATGAAATCCCGGTTATTTCAATATTTTTTGTAAAATTTTAGGACGTCGGGAAGTTTTGTCCATTTTAAGTTAAAAATATAGCAGTTTTATCCCAACTATATCTTATAGTTGTATATTGTTGAAATAAAAATGTGACAAACGACCGTTAGTTATTGGCTTATTTTTCATGCTAAAGTGATTTTTTTTTCAAAATGTGTACGTCTACAGTGTTAGAGCACACTTTTATAAAGATAAAAATGTATAAATCAAATGTTAGTTTTGACGACAAATTACGTCCAATTTCATTTAAAGATAGGGGAATTCGTAAATTTTCATCCGCTAGTAAAGAAATATCCAATATGGCCGACATCTGGGACTTTATCATATATATTATCAGAAGTCCATTAATTACTTGAAGTGTGTAAGCGATATGGGTCTTAACATCGCATTGCTTACCTTAGCGTGACCGCTACTAAAAATAAATTGTGACGTCACATACCTGTATCCAGCATCTTTTCAGAATGAACTGTTGCATTCTGGATATATCAGTAATTTCAAAATGGCGACCGGGACGCATTACAATGATTTCACTGCCGAGAAAATCGTGTAAGACAGAATCTTGTCGGTACACTAATTCAACATCAAACACATTTTTTTCTGATGAAAACAGGCAGTGACATTTTTCACTCACTCTCATTTTGTGTTTGTTATGGGAATTTCCGAAACGACCATGTAAAAAACTGTTTTCCAAGATGAGAATTACATTAAAATATGTTTGAAATATGATTTAGAATAATTTAATTTGTAACATTTTATTTGCGGGAGTCGGGACTTTTTCCATCTTTGCATTGCCATTTCTGAAAATGTACACACATACACGAAGGCCTACGCGAGGTAAAACATTGATTGTTTGATTGGAACGAAATTCTCTGAACTTGATCCACAATTATTGCAACACACGATGAATAATAATAATTTGACTGCAGACAATTACAAATAGAAAGCGGCATGTTGGTGCACCTCAAACGGTGGGATTTAATAAAAAAAAAATCACGTTGTTTACTTGTAAACTCGATGTGTATTACTTACAGAATCATGATTATTGATCAACAAACACTTTAAAAAATAATAATTAATGAAAAATTAAACAACACAAAAGTAACTTTTACTTGTATTTTATTAAAAATTTTACTTTATCGTTGATATATGCGTGGATATCGCTGTTGATAATGTCTTAAAATATCGACAGGGAAGCGGGACCCAAAATCTGCTCTAAAATGTCTCTAATTTTTCGGACACTCTAAATATTTGGACACCCCCAATTTTCAAGATATTTAATTTTCAAATTTCCTCTAAATTCTCGGAACTTGAAAATGAAATTATTAAAATCTGTCTGAATACATAGAAGAATTACGGTAATTTCAACTGTTAATGTGACGAATTGTGACATAATGGCACAAGCCTTTGTATTATACCAGGTTTTGTGTAAATTATTGATATTCATCGTTATCAGCTGATTTTCTCGATGACTGTACCAGTTCATTGTTAAAGACTTTTAATATTGTAAATTAAAAAATTATCACTAAATACCTGTGGGGTAGGACGATTGAGATTGAAAGTCTATCACTTTGTATATTAAAAATAATTAAAATTATCATCAAGGATAATAAAACAACTTCCTTTTGTAGTTTTCTCTGGGAATTTGCAACTTATAATTACATTTACATACTAATATTATTTTCACATCTAGCATAATTAATTGGGAATATACACCTGATAAACATAATCTAGAAAATATGTAAATTCAAAGGTGCCAACTTTTTACCTGAGAATTTATTAAAGTCAAAGATATGAATTCCTTACCGACTAGGAGTTTATGAACTTCAAAGGTGTCAACTTACGGCCTGAAAATTTGTTAAAGATATAACTAATTAACTAAGAATTCATTTAACAACTTCACTAATAAAAAAAGAACTTAAGTTTTCTTTACCATTGCCAAACTGTTATTGATATTATTGGGATAAAAGATTTAAAAAATATAAATATAAATAAATAATAAAAAATAAAGAAAAAGGGATAGTCTGCATTTGTTTTTGTTAGTAAATAACAAGATCTCTCTCTCTCTCTCTCTCTCTCTCTCTCTCTCTCTCTCTCTCAACTTTTTGGCAAAGACAAATAACCCAATAAATAATCTCATAATTTATTGTGAGAACTATAATTTAATCATTTGAGTTTTAATAAAAAAAAAAAGAAATATGTTTGCAAAAAAATTAAATGAATATAATTCGACCTAATCACACTGAAAAGTTATAAATTTCTGTCACTCCACATCTTAAAATATTAAGAAAGAAAAACTGCTTGGTGAATGATTTTTGATATAAGTGAAAAAATCATGACTGGTACGTAAAACCCAGTTCAAACAATTGATTTTTGATTTTTGATAATTTTTGGATTTGGTGAGAGAGAGCAGTGAAGATGAGATTTTTTAAAATAAAACAGAATTTATCAACTTGCAAATAATCTAAATAAATATTATTAAGTAATAAATTAAGTAATTCATGGACTTCTGATATTATGTAATACCGTTATGTTGTTTTATTTTCTTCACTAATTAAAATGTAACATATTGAAAGGTTTTATTTTCTTTAAATTCAATTAGATAAGAAAGATATAGATCTACATAAAAAGGCAAAAATAAATAAACTTAACAATGAATTAAATAAAGAATTAAACTTAACCATCGATTAAACAAAGAAATAACTAAATCAAAATTAAATAAAAAATTAATGAAAATTTAATTAAAATTTAATTATCGAATACAGAAATAAATTAAAAAATACTTAACAATAGAATAAATAAATAAATAAATAAATAAATAAATAAATAAATAAATAAATAAATAAATAAATAAATAAATTTAAAAAGATTGTCGAAGAGAAATAAATGAAAAAATTCTTAACAATAGAGTAAATAAATAAATAAATAAATAAATAAATAAATAAATTTAAAAAGATTGTCGAAGAAAATGCACCAATAAGGTAAAAAAAAAGTTCAAAAGTAAATATCGAATATGAAAATAAAAAGATAAAAAGTAAGATAACTATAAAAAGCAAAAATAAATAAATAAATAAATAATCTTATGTGGCAAATAAGTTGCAAAAAATGTTTTGACTCTTGCAATAATATTGAGAAACTGATGGTAATTAATGAAAATATTTCTAAATTGCAAGTATCAAAATTTTGTCTGATGCAAACTTGGACACTTGCATATTTAGAAATTATTTTCATGTTTTTGATGTAGTTAATCACCGAGTACACTCATTAGCAAATTAATCGTTTGCGGGACAGTTTGGTTATTTCCATTCAACAAACTGTCAACAAACTTACCTGTTAATACTAGAACTAACTAATTAAAAATCTTATCATCAATGAATGCATGAATGAATAATATACACTAAGTGAAAAAGAAACCGTAGGAAAATCACATTTAGAGAGAGAGAGAGAGAGAGAGAGAGAGAGAGAGAGAGAGAGAGAGATTTCTTCGATTTTAAAACAAATTAATTATAATTAGTAATAATTAAAATTTAAAATGTTTTTCTTATTTTTGTCTTCCTTGTATTCGGTTTACGCTTTCACTTATGCATCAGTCTAAAGTTTAATCTTCTACACGTTCCCTATTGCAAGTACATATTATACGCTGTACAGACAGTAACGACAACTCTGAATAGCACAGGTAAACTACTGATCAGAGTTACGCCGCCTGATCATAGTACGTGATAGCTGAAGATGATTACATGAATTTTTCTTGTATTAACATGAATATTTCTCGTAATAACGTGAATTTTTCTCGTAATAACGTGAATTTTTCTCGTAGTTACATGAATTTTTCTCGTAATAACATGAATATTTCTCGTAATAACGTTAATTTTTCTCGTAATAACGTGAATCTTTCTCGTAATTACACGAAACTTTCTCGTAATAACGTGAAATTTAATATTTTTTATTTATTTTTTTAAACTGGCACGATTCGGCTTTCTTAATTCATCATAAATAACTTAATATAAAGTGTTTATTGTAAGTAAACAGAGGCCCGTTCAAGAGTGCGCATATACGCGATCGCATTGACTTCTAACCGTTCAAGAATGACTGTATGCGCAAGCGCAAGCGTGCGAACGCTATCAAATTATCAATATTTTAACTTGTTCGCCTTAGATTCAAGATTATCTTAGTGAATTCTGAAAACAACATGCAGTGTTATTATGTCAGCGAGTGTGTTACAACATTAGTCTCTTCTTCACCGATGGTCGCCATTTTGAATACAACGAGAGTACTCGCCTCCGTTCAATAGACATAAGTGATGTAGTGGCGAGTGTAGTGGAAAGCGATCAGTGACTTGAACACGCCTCGGGTAAATCTCAAAACTCCATGTTTTTTTCAAGTGAGGTAATATTTCACGTATTTTATCTGCAGGTAGTTTATCCTGTATCCCATAGTTCATACATGTGATCAGTACACTGAAACTTTGAGTATAGAGAGAAAATATCTCCACATCGTAAACTTGGGAGTAGTTAACATTATACAGTGTTCAGTTGTAAATATGGGACAGCAAACATCACTACCGGGACCAAAAACGGTCGGAGAAGCCATTTTCAGATTTTTCGATGGATTTGTACAAGTTAATTGCAAATAGCAGGGCCACAAATGACAACTTTTTCATGTCACCATATAGTGTATCAGCAGCGCTCATGTTAACAATGTTGGGAACCGGAGGTAACTCTGAACGTCAACTCATGACTGCACTAAAACTGATTGGACTGCCAACAAATAACGTTCATAGTGAATATAAAACATTACATGAGTTCCTGAATTCAAAACCGGGGAGCACTGTAACACTGTCCATAGCTAATCGGATTTTTGCTAAATTTGGATTAAGCATTAGCGCTAGCTATAAGTCAGATTCCCTCAACTTCTATGGCAGTGAGCTAAAACTGTTGGATTTTGTTACCAAGGCAGAAGAGTCAAGGGTCCATATCAATTCCTGGATTGAGAAGCAGACGAACAACAAAATCAAAGATCTTCTGCTAGCAGGGTCCATTGGTCCGATGTCTCTGATTGTATTAACAAATGCTATTTATTTCAAAGGAGATTGGGCAAGACAGTTTAAACCTGAAAGAACAAGAAAAACCAAGTTCCATGTTTCTAGCAATGCAAACGACGATGTTGATGTGGAAATGATGAGTATGGGAAAAGAAGAGTGGATGGCAGGTATCCACGACGATCTTGGATGTAAAGTATTTGAAATGCCGTACAAAGGTGAAGAATTGTCAATGGTGCTTTTATTACCTAATGAAATAGATGGTCTGTCCAAACTTGAGCAAAAACTTGCAATGGAGAAACCTGAATTCTTTGATGTCTTGTGTTAAGAATCAAGAAACGATAGTATCAATCCCAAAATTTAAAATGGAAGCAAAATTTGAGCGCCAAAAGTTGCTGCCGAATTTGGGAATTTTGGATATATTTGATGCTGATTCAGGCCGACTTTAGCAAAATGTTCGAAACATCTCCAGGGAAAGCTTATGTGAGTGATGTAATTCATAAAGCATTCACAGAAGTGAATGAAGAAGGAACAGAATGCTGCTGCTGCGACTGCGGTTATGGTGTATCTGTGCAGGCTCTTGAATCCGTTGAAATTCATCGCAGATCATCCGTTCTTGTTCATGATTAAAGAAAATAAAACAAAAACAATTTTATTTATCGGAAGATACTGTAAACCGTCTTAAATAGCTATTAACTTATGTGAATTTTATCATATATGAAGCTTGTTTTAATTTTGGATTACTAATCGGGAGATTAATGTAATAAACAATACTCTTTAACTTTTGACAAATGGTTGTACATCTTTACATCATTAAACGAAAATCATAAATAACATTACGATTGTATATATGTGCATTCCGAACACACTTTGTAAAAAGTCACTGCAATGATGAATGATATATTACAAAATAAATTAATGGGAATATGTTATATATATTCATTGTTTATAATCATCGTTTGTGTTAAATAAATATAACTTTTTCACCTAATATGTAATAATTTTTCTTTTTTAAAACTATTTCATTTTCAACTATTCTAGTCGCAAATACTTGCGACTGATGTGGAATTGAATGCTTATTTTTATACTTTGTAGCTGATCAAATTACCTGGATTTTCTATTTATTTCTATCTTCAAACAAATAAAAATGTTTATATTCATTTCAAAGGTCAACTCTTCATTCGCCCCTCAAGTTTGCATATTTTATTCGAATTTTTGCCTGTTTTATTTTTTCTAAAAGTGTCTATCGTGAATTTAGTTGAATTATACCAATATCTATTGGACTTGGGTAAGGGTCGTCTGGTGGCTTACTGCGAAACGAACCTCGTGTATTTTAATTTCATGCTGACCGATTAGATGGATCTCTGACTACAAATTCTATGGCTGTGTCATATACCACTTTTTGAATTTAATCATACAAATACATTCAAAATGTGGTATATGACAATACCACTTTTTGAATGTATTTTTATGATTAAATTGAAAAAGTGGTATGTGACAGCTGAATGGTTAAAATTATACATTAATTTTACCAAAACAGTTTTATTAACATTTTAAAACCAACAAACTACTTAGTTTGGCGCGCTTTGTTTAATGTGTAAAAACATTTGATTTTTTTTATGCTTGAGATCGCTTGATAAGATTGATGTCCCTTGCATGTTTCAAATCACTTGCTGTTGCGAATGCTCATTAAACAATGACGAAGTAAAGATATTTTGAATTGGATACAAAATTTCTAATTTTTTCAAAGTTATCAAACTTTTCGACCCCTAGTGTCACTGATTAGGAATGATTTTCCGAAATGTGCACATATGGCTCATCAAAATTTAGCAGGTATTTGATATACATGTATATTTGTAAAAAAAAAAAAGTAAGCCTAAGAACCCCAATATGTCACTCAAATGAAGGATAATTACATGGACATTTTATAGTGGTATCAGGAGAAATTATTATCCTTTGTTTTGATATCACCCCCTTAAAGCAGTGTTTATGACTTAATTCTACAGTTTTCTCATGTTGTCAAAGTTCTTGGTACCAAAGGTATATATGACACTATAAATGACTGTTTTTATGCAATTTAAATGGTCATTTAAAACCCAGTCAACATTCTTTCATGAATATCAAGGCAGTCGGTCTCAAAATAGTGGAGAAAGACAGAGTGGTTGAAAAAAAAAACAACATCCTTTCGACAAGCATGCTGACAAACTTTCTCTCACTAGAATCTGCCACAGTGGAATTTGAACTTTTTAAGTGTTGAGAGGCTCTTTGATCCCCAAGCAGTATTAAATTGAGATAAAAACATAAATACGTTACTTTTATTGGTCAAAATGATTAGCATTAACATTTATTTCAGGTCTCTAAAACTTGTGCCAGTCTTCTGTTCAAAGATACTTGTACTTTTTATGTACTAGATAAAAAGTATCCACTCAATATTACGCAATATCAGTTTAGTAATGACAATTGCCTGTAAAATTTATGGAATGATATGACCTGGACCTTTACCCGCGATAGCTTTGTATACAATGTTTTTATACTAACTTAGAGTATATAAATAAATTTGATATTGGCATTGGGTAAAGGTGTTTTATGCAAAGTCACGATTCTTTCACTTATATCAAAGTTCTTAGAAGATGAAGGAAAACGGAGTGCCCGGAGAAAACCAAAGACCATCGACAAGCGAACAGAAAAATGTTCTTTCATTTGGAGATGCTATAGTGAAATTTGAACCCTGGCTCTTAGAGGCATTATGATCGTAAGCTTGCGTGTGAACCATTCGGTCACCGAGGCCCCCAAAACTCGATATGGTTCAAACTATTAAAAGAATTAACTATTGTTTCATTACAATACTCGAAGGTATTCTGTAAGATGAAAGATGTGTTGAAACCTTAATGCAAGCAAAAGTCGAGATCTAAATAGAACGTACCCAAATTTAAGCTGGTCGAGTGGTCTTAACGTGCTTACAGATCAAATTGCCTCCATCGCCCGATTTTGAATCCCGCTCAGGCAGTTCTAGTCTGTGAAAGTTAGTCGGTTTGCTTGTCGGTAGTTTGAATCCCACTCGGGCAGTTCTAGTCTGTGAGAGTTAGTCGGTTTGCTTGTCGGTAGTTTAAATCCCGCTCGGGCAGTTCTAGTCTGTGAAAGTTAGTCGGTTTGCTTGTCGGTAGTTTGAATCCTGCTCGGGCAGTTCTAGTCTGTGAAAGTTAGTCGGTTTGTTTGTCGGTAGTTTAAATCCCGCGCTCAGGCAGTCTTTGCCTGTGAAAGTTAGTCGGTTTGCTTATCGGTAGTTTAAATCCCGCTCAGGCAGTCCTAGTCTGTGAAAGTTAGTCGGTTTGCTTGTCGGTAGTTTGAATCCAACTCGGGCAGTTCTAGTCCGTGAAAGTAAGTCGGTTTGCTTGTCGGTAGTTTGAATCCCGTTCAGGCAGTCCTAGTCTGTGAAAGTTAGTCGGTTTGCTTGTCGGTAGTTTGAATCCCGCTCTGGCAGTTCTAGTCTGTGAAAGTTAGTCGGTTTTCTTGTCTGTAGTTTGAATCCCGCTCAGGCAGTCCTAGTTTGTGAAAGTAAGGCGGTTTGCTTATTGGTAGTTTGAATCCCGCTCAGGCAGTCCTAGTTTGTGAAAGTTAGTCGGTTTGCTTGTCGGTAGTTTGAATCCAACTCGGGCAGTTCTAGTCTGTGAAAGTTAGTCGGTTTGCTTGTCGGTAGTTTGAATCCCGCTCAGGCAGTCCTAGTCTGTGAAAGTTAGTCGGTTTGCTTGTCGGTAGTTTGAATCCCCCTCAGGCAGTCTTAGTCTGTGAAAGTTAGTCGGTTTGCTTGTCGGTAGTTTGAATCCCGCTCGGGCAGTCCTAGTCTGTGAAAGTTAGTCGGTTTGCTTGTCGGTAGTTTTAATCCCGCGCAGGCAGTCTTAGTCTGTGAAAGTTAGTCGGTTTGTTTGTCGGTAGTTTTCCTCGCTTTGGCTTATGTAAGCTACAATCATGATATTATCTTACATATTTTTTACTTTGCAATGTAAGGTCTATGTGCAGTGACTAGTTTAAAATCAGGTTTGCATCCATTTCAATGAAATATAAAAACTGTAAGTACTTTTTATTTATGTTTCGTGTAACAGTATGTGACGTGTTTTCAAAAAGTGGTAATTTTGGTACCTAAAATGATTTGCAATGTAAATCAAACATTCGTCTTTATTCGTATTACTATTACCTATTGAATTATTCAAATTTTATTAAACCCTTCATTACTGTAAGACCCTTATGGTCGAGTTATCTAAAACGCAAACTTACACATCACAATGCCTTTCACCACCTAGGTTCGAATCCCTCTTTTGAAGAAAAAGTTTGTCAACTCGCTTGCTGAATTGCAGTGGTTGTCTTTGGCTATTTTGTTTTCTTTACCACCCAAGAACTAACTGCCTCCAGACAAGTTAAAAAATCCTGAGTGGGGTTTTAAACACAATTACTCTACAACAATACAGATTGACACAAGTCTGGGACCTGGATAGTAGAGCATCCATAACTCTGGCTAATTATAGTGCTTGCTTCTAACCACTCCATCTTAAAAACGTTAGTTTCCTAGAGCACTGCCGCGGATTTTTTTCAACATTCCAGAAATGATTGCCTCCATATAAGTGAAATAGTTTTAATTTTAACACTTATTTTAACCAACAGAGGGTAATGGGATCTACCAGAGGAGATTAAGGATCTTTGTGAAGTATATTTAACATCAAGGATTTCTCCGAGGTGTTCATTTTAACACTGTCATGTGCTGATTTTGAATTTCTATTAAAATAATGCATTCAAAATCAGCATATGCAATACTATCAAATTTTTCAGGATAACAGATTTAACTATAATTTTTTCAGTGAGAAAATTACCTAGACATGTAATTAATTGTAATTAATATAAAAATTAATGTTACAAGTACTTGTCTTGATGTTATTTCGAACGCCTTCGTAAAATGAAATGCGGGCAAGACAGAAATAAAACTTACATTTTTCATATTTATATATCAATACTGTTTAATAAAAGTCTTTAAATATTAACAAATCAAGTTTGTGAATTATAAGCAGACTTCATAACATATAACTAACTAGCAAATTCTACATCTTTGTATTCATCATCATCACTACTGGATAGAACTGACTTAGCAGGCGACAATGTCTTGTCACTATCTCCATCATCCGTTGCCCGTGGAGATAACCTCGGCCTTGACCTTGCTTTTATCAATGGAAGGTCTATTCTGTTACTACTTGTTATAAACTTTGAATCATCGTCGCTACTTGATGGGACATAGTTTTCAGTTTGTTCGGGTTTCGGACTGTCTTTCATTATTTGTCCGGAGCCGGAAGGTATGATAGCGTCTTGATTTTCCTCGTCATCTTTATTCATTTCTCGTGATCCTGACTTTGATTTGATCAACGGAATATCAACTGAGTGTGTTTGCATTTTTTGATATTCAGTTGAGTTAATTGCGGATGGGTAATCAGGTGGCAAATCATAAGACATAGAACGATAAAGGCGTGGAGGTTGCTGAACAAATGGTAATCGTCTCCTTGAGTTACTGCTACTCTGACCACGTCTGCTTTGTTTTCTTTTAAAATCATCAAGTTCCTTGGCACTGTGCCTTATATTTGAGCAATAAACAACGTCGTTGAATCCGCTAAAATCAATCTGCCAGCATCCATTACTGGAATCAAATTCTTCAATTCGATCAAATCGATGTCCCCATAAAATTTCTGTTGGCAGAAATGACGACCTTGCTTGACAAAATTCCCCCGTTGTTTCGATGGTTCCTTCTATAAATACAATAAGTTCATAATTTTCTGTAGAGAGATCGGCTGGCTTGATTTTCCATAATGGACTTTCAGGTGTGATAACATGGGTTAAAACCATTGGCCACATTAGAACGATTCTATCCCCCATACCATTAGCATGGAAGTCGATGTTATGGAGGTATAGCGGATAAAGGTGACCTTCATCTGTCAGACGCCGGCTGACCAGAACTCCGTGGACTTTGGCATCGACTAAATGAGACTTTCTTATATCGCCTACTCTTACCTGTAAAATTTAAGAACTAATTAGCAAAGTTATACTTTAATATTATATATATTATTTGACTGACTTAAAAAGTTTAAAAATAACTGATAAAAGCAAAGAATATGCTGTTCTAGGAAACTCCCATCCAATATAGCAAA